>JAGFMF010011681.1:10136415-10180412 GCA_019455555.1 Galemys pyrenaicus
GCTCCCTGCTCTCTGTGGTGAATCCTCTCACCTCCCATGACTCTGGCCTGTACCCCAGCTCTTGTATGCATAAATAAATAAATCTTTAAAAAAAAAAAAGAAATGTGAACATTTAATTTCATTCAGAAAAATTACATAAGGGTAAGAACAAATGAATAAATAAGCAATAAATACCCTAAGAACATCCTGATCTTTGCCTTTTTGCTAATCAAAAGTAGTAATCACTGCTTCCCCCTTTATAAGGTAAAAGAGTACAGTTTGGGGGTACTGGAGTGAGGTGTATAATCCAGACGTAGGTTTATCAGTTAAACACATCTCTTCTGAGAATCACATCATAATTTACTCAGAATAAGGATAAGATATCCTCTTCCTTATCATTCCCCCTTTCTCTCCTAGGTGACCCAGGTACTTAAACAGAATATCCCCTGGTATGCTCCATTATTCTCCAGAACTCACACACATGTAGATTCTCTATATGTATGTTATTAAACTGATTTTTCCTTTGCCAACGAGCAGAGCTGTTGTGATTATTCATTCAGCCCCATGAGAACACAGAGGGTGAGCAATTTTCCCTTGCACCCTCACATATACAATTAACAAATTAAAAATGAGGTTTAATCTAGTAAATTCAGATGTAATTAAACTCAAGCTTTCAGTACAGATGAACTCCTCTCTCACTTCCTCTAAAGGCATTCACAACCAGTGAGGCTTCTCTTACTTCGAAAACAGTCTTCTCTTCTGAACTTTTTGGTCTTTTTGCTCTACTACCCTTGATTCTAATCTTTCAGAACAGGGCTTCTCAGTTTCAGAACTGTCGACATTTGGGGCTGGGCACTTTATTGTAAGGGGAGCACCTGCGCACTGTAGGATGTTCAGTAGCATATCTGATTTCTAAACCCAGCAGCCCATAGTCACTCCAATTGTAACAAAGAAGCTTCCAGGAAATTGCCAAGTCATGCCCTGATACATACCTATTGAGAACCACTGCTTTAGATATAAATGGGAGCTATGATTGATTTCTAGTATTTTAAGATCCTCTCAGCAGGCAAAAAAAACCTACCAGGTTCTTCCTCAAAAGTCAGCATGAACTCACATAAGGGCAAACAATTTTAAAGCCTTCATCCTTTTACCAAAGCTTTGTTCACTGTGAACCGTCCAACAGAAATGCATTTTGGGGCCTCCCTCCTTGGTGGCACAGTGGGTTGAGCTCTGCTCTGTGAAGCATCCATGCACAGCAGCGCAAGTTTGATCCCCGGCCAGGGAGGGGACCCACATGGCGCAGCAGACCTCTCCTGCCTCACCCACTGCTCCCCTCAGCAGTGTATTTCAGTCAATCTCCCTGTTCTGCTCCCCACTCAGTCTCTGGTGAATCCTCTCACCTCCCGCGACTCTGGCCTGTACCCAAGCTCTTGTGTGTATAAATAAATAAATCTTTAAAAAAAAAAAAAGAAATGCATTTTGAACTGGCATTTAAGTTTCACTAAAGGCTACTTGTTCTCAAGGTATAGGAATCTCCAAGATGGCACATGGATCATTTTATTCTACAAAATATTCCTATTGTTTTCATGTAACATTAAAACATTAGACAAAGGCAGGACAGAAATCTCAATACACACAAATTTTAGAAACATTCTAAAACAAGTTCTGAGGCCTTACTTACTTTCGCTCCAAAATATTCACACTGCAAAGTGGCCCCTGAAATGCAGCACCTCTACATTAGCTCATCCAGACCAAGGATCCAAACTAGAAAATGTCAGCTTACACACACACACACAGAAGAGGAAACTGAAGCAGATGCAGGTAGAAGACAGGCATGACTTCAAGTGACACCTGACAAAGAAGCCATAAGTGGGAGGTGAGAAAGATAAAGATCCGGGGTAGTTAGTCTCTGAGGCCATCTTTCTTTTATGAAGTTTTTGCTCAGTTTTTCCTGAATCCCAGCAAATACTCTATACACTTACAAAAAGGAAATACAAACATACTTCTGTCAGGCAACCAAAAGAGCCATCACTGGAATATTCGCACAGTTCCTTCCATTTGTTTTCACTTACTGAAATAAAAGTTGTCAATTATGGAATAGTGATAATCTAAAATTTAAGATTAAAGTACTGCCAAACTATTATGTGGACCAATGTCACCACAATAAAGGGAAAAACAGTAACATCAAAAATTTCCCCGTTCTTGGTATCCAGCCACCCTGGATCTCATCACTTCTTCCTGCCTATAGGAATTCTGCTGAGCTTGTGACCCAATAAGAATCCCCCTTAACTGAATGTTCCTCTTAATAACTTTTCATCCACTGGTCCCTGCTTCTTGGATATAATGGGACACTTGTCCTTGTTAGAGTTGATTGCACTCTCCCTCCCCCACTGCAAGATGCCACTGAGTAATTTACTAAGGCCATCCCTTAAACTTTGCTTCCATTCTGTCAAGACTGCTGTCACCTCTGTATTTACATACACACAGGACATAGGAACTACTATTCATCGTCATTTGCATTCCATGCTTCTCATCTTGCTTGTTAACAGTTTTAAGCAGTTAACATACACTAATTCAAATGCTACAGTACTGTGGGCTAAGAGTTTCTTCACAGTTATCCATTAGTCCTTGCCAAATGATTATCTCACTAAAAAATGCTGCAATATTTCAGGTACTTCTGGGTCAACCTAACAAAACAGTCTTTCTAATTATGTATTACAGTATATTTTGCACATAAGCCTAAAAGCTTCAATAGTTGAGAGCTGAAGTCAAACATAGGAAAGTGAAAATCTGCAGTTCTTTCTTCTGATTATACTTCATTTATTTATATATTATACATAGAAACAGTAAGCTATTATTAATGAAATATGAAGTTAAATTTTCCATTATAAAAGCTTTTTGATGTAGCACTAACTTGTAAGCCAAATAACAATGTTTAATCTACTTATTTGGATATGATAAAATTTTGAATGAAAAAAAGTATATATACATTATTTCAAAAAGAATGTTATTGATGTTAATCTACATAAATTTTCAAAAGCAACCTATAGAAACAGATTTTACATCACAACACTGTACACACCATATATTTTTATGTCTACATATGTATATGCAAAGCCTAAAGTTTCACTAAGCAATATTTGTCAGTACTACCTACAACATATTGTTATTTTCTATTCTATTTCTTCTCTTAGTACTTGAGAAAATCTACAAAATTATTTTTGCAAATCACTAAATCATCAATGGATATTTAGAATAACCTTCCCATATTTTATTTAAGACTAACCACTTTAACAGCTGGCCAAGTTTAAAAAAAAAAAAAAGCTGGCCAAGTAGAAGCTAGTTGAGTTTTTAGCTTATTACACTTTGAACAATGGAGGTTAAGGTAAAAGAGGGAAAAGTTTCACAATCTGTAAAGTAAAAAGTTCTGTAAGTAAAAAGTTCCAATTTGAGGCTTTAGACCTCCTTCAATAAACCATGGCTTAAGTTCATTTATTTCAAACCAAAAACTTAAACTGTGACACTAGAATGATTCATGGCATTAACAGGAAATTACATCTACCGAACAGGACCAACTAAAATGAATGTACTGGTGCTCATTTATAACAATGTATGTGCCTTTCTCTTAATTAAAGCTGGTTGAAAAACAATTCTGACCCAAGATGTTATCATTTTGACTTTCTACAATTTTTTTTTCAATGAACATGATTTATTCTGCAAATCAGATGCATCTACCTATTGCAGAGGCAGGGAGAAGCATCAATCCCCAATGATCTGAAATTTACCGTCACTAAAATAAAATCTTCAGCTGCCCCTAAATATTTGGAGTTCACAACCATAACTGAGAAAGCTCTGGCACTGAAAGTATAAAACAACTAATTCCTTATGGCTAATCCAGTCAATACTCACCAGTTAACCTTTTTAAACCATTTATTGCTAAATCAACAAAACTAGCAGAAATTAAAGTAAGTTAACATAAAAACTAAATACCATTCTGTAAAGCATGTGATTGACATTTTTCAATTGTGATCTGAAATGAAGAAATTTTATCTTAAAAGTTTTCCCTCACCCTTTCATGATCTTATCCCAGCTCTAATATGAATTCTAATTCTGGGAGCCCAAAATTACATTAAAACACCAGTTGGATTTCTTTTTATGTATACAAAAGCTGGGGTGTAGGCTAGAGATACAAGAGGTGAGAGGACTCACCAGAGACAGTGTGGGGAGCAGAACAGGCAGACTGGCTGAAATACACTACTGAGGGGAACAGTGGGTAAGACAGGAGAGATCTGCTGTACTGCTGTACAGCTCCCTGGCCAGGGATCAAACTCATGCTGCAGTGGCTGACAACTGCTTGATAGTGCTGAGACTTAAACCCCTGCGCCGCCAGAGAAGATCTCTGCTTGGATTTCTAATCATTAAAATTACTTTCATTTATCTACATCTTGCCTCTACTAAAAGTAGAATACCTGTAACCCTATGTTTATTTCAGCACTATTTATAATTGGTAAGATCTGGAAACAACACAAATGTCCAAAAATAGATGATTGGATCAAGAAGATGTGGTACATATACACAATGGAATACTAGTCAGCAATCAAAAATGATAAACTAGAGTCATTTGTAGAAACATGGATGGAGTTAGAAGGGATTGTGCTCAGTGAAATAGGTCAGAAGGCAAAAGAGAAATACTGGTTTCACTTTTAAGAGGAATATAAAGGAACCAAAAAAAAAAAAAAAGGCTCAAAGAAAAGAAGAATAATAAAAAAAAAATCACAACACAACAAGAACAAAAAGACAAAGACAAAGACAAATCAGAGGTACTTTGTGGGGGCAGTGGGGAGAGGGACTGGGATGAAGGCAGAAAGAGCAGACTGAGGTGATGGTGCACTGGTGAAACGGTGGTGGGAATTCCACAGGGACTATAATTTATGTCAAATATATATAAAGAAAAAAAGATTTAAAGTAGCATTAAAAATGATGGCAAGAAAATATTAATCTCAATATAGTTAATTTAATAAAGTCCATATATAGTCTCCCTAAAATAAACTTCATCACATTAAAATCCCTACAATAGCCATTTTGAGAAATCACATTTTTGTAAAATAGAATGGCAGCTTCAACCCCATTTAATAATGATTTCATTTTAACCCAATGAAATTCAATGATGCATTAGTTAACTTTAAAAGTTCCTTGTATGGTGGTGGGAACTCCCTGGGGAGTACAGTTGATGTCAAATATGTATAAATTAATTTAATTTTTAAAAAGTTCTTTTTATTTCTGAGTTGTTTAATGATCTAACGATTCATATAAACTCAAAGTGAGTGATTATGTCTGTGCACAAATATTTGTGTATATACATATAGGTATAAAACAAAATTCAGAAGATTCACTTTAACCAATAAAACATATGGTCATTCTTGTTATTTGGTACTACAGAAAAATGTACATATGGCAATGAAGACAAAATTATGAACTCTTCTTATGGTTTAATTTTCTATCATCATGCTAAGAATAGCAACTTACACTGCGCCATGGTGTGTGTTAACTTTCTGCACTGCAATATCCTGTGTACTAAATTCTGAAAGTTAAACAGTCAAAGAAAATACAGTAAGATCTTATCAAACAGAATCAAACTGTTTAGCAACTAAGCTACCTGTAACTACTCAAACATAAGAGATATGCCGTTGTTGGTTAAAATTTTGTGACATAACCGAACACCCATCCACTTAGTAACTATTCAATATATGTGATTTCATTTGCAGCTATAGCAAATCTGTAGCAAATAAAAAATTCAATGACAAAAGTAAAACGGCCTAATGCTAGTGGGCAGAACATACTATTTATAAAAGGAGACACATAGATCACATTTAAAATATTTTCTGAAATGATTAAAGGAAAATAATTATACTGTCCATTAAGCAGCTAAACATTTTGTCAAAATAAAACTAGATGCTTATAGATTTGATGCTTAAGACAGTAAAACACTATCTAACCTGAGAGATAATAGAAAAGATACATATTTGGTCTCTGGCCTGGTTCCCGGAACCACATTCCTAAACCCCCAAGTGGTAAGAGTCTTAGAAGCTTCTTGCCCCTCTAAAATATTTGCTCTTGCACCCTGGTTCCTGACAATGGGTTCCCAAACTCCTTGGCATTTCCTGGAGGACAGCATATGCTGTTCTAATGAGGTGATTCTGAGTGGCTTCCTGGATTAGGGGTTGTTCACCAGAGAGAGAAAAACCATGATTAGAAGCTTGGAACTGTCTCTTTCAGGTCCATTCTCCAGAGTAGGGAGAAGCATGTCCACCTGTGTCCTTACCATATTCTCTTATAATAAACTGGTAGACAGTAAGTCTATTTTCCTGAGTTCTGAGTCACTCCAGCAAATTAACTAAATACAAGGAAGGGATCATCGAACCTTGAATTTATACCTTATCAGTCAGAAAGCACAGTTGACAACATGGGCTTAGAAACAGCATGGGGGGGGGGGGGGCGGCAGCCTTGTGAAAACCAAGGGGCCTGTTGCTGTTCTCCAGGCAGACAGGTTGAGAATTGAGTTNGGGGGGGGGGGGGGGGCGGCAGCCTTGTGAAAACCAAGGGGCCTGTTGCTGTTCTCCAGGCAGACAGGTTGAGAATTGAGTTACAGTGTAGGACACACCCGCCTGTGTCACTGAATTGCTTAATGTGGAAAACACCCCACACATCAGGGGTCAGAAGTGTTGCTGGTGTGGTAGTCGTGTGAAAGTAAAGGAGAAGTGATGTTTTCTGAATACATAACTCCTCCCTACATATCTACCCAGAATATTTCAATGTCAGGATTGAAGAATTAAGACTTTTTCTATTTTCTATCTATATCTTCAAATCAATACTATACTAACTAGTTTAGAATTCTGTTATATGAGATATTTCATAAGAACACAAGATGATTAGTAATAAGTTTCCAAAGGATACATTTAACATTTTATAAACAATATATTCATATCCTTGGTCTTGAAAAAATCTCAAGTATTGTGAGTTCAATGTTTTAGATGAGAAATACTAGATGCAAAGATGTCAGCCCAAGGCCATTGGGTGGCAGATTAGGAATAAGAGACCCAGGGATGTCTGAACCCCAAACATACCATAACCAGGTCTAAATTCAGCTACCTTGGATCTTTACCTTGTTTTGAACTTGTGGCTGGTTACTCAGCAAATTTCCTAATAGAGTCCATTTACTGAATAAGAGCCACTCGATAAAATAAAAAGAAACACCAAAGACCAGTATAAGTGACTGAATTCCTTATCGTTAACTAGAGAGATTAACTTGCCCAGGTACAAGCAGACTCATAACAGAACCTTACCCAGAGGAGACTCCTAACGGCATGTGCAAAACGGATCTGAAAGCTCCTCCCTAACAGCTTGTGAGGTCATTTGGGAACAATTATAAGCAAAACAAAAATACAGAAAATTACTGAAAGGACTCTATTGAGTCCGGTGCATCAGCTAGTTACAGCACCTGTACAAACACTGACATATGGAAGTTAGGGAGGCAGGGCCTAGGAGGAAAAGAGGGAGGACAAAACTCAAAATCACAAAATTGAAAGCAGATGAACAGAAAAACAATTATTATGTAAGAATTCTTTAAAAAGGAATAGAAATAGCACAATTTCAAACCAATATATATAAATAACAGCTAACAGCTAAAGTTTTGAGATCCTTATTCTTGCTATTGGTTTTTTTATAATATAATACATTAAAAGTCACTGATTTTCACAAAGCAAATATTACACAAATAATAACATGGAGTATAATACCCACTATTTTTCAACAATCAACAACTGTATTTTAAATATGATGGTATCTGAAGAGTCATAAAATTTCTGTTTTAATGGTACTTAATATCATGTATCTAAAAATCTTATCTCAGGTTAAAAAAAAAAACGTTAAACACTCTTACCTTGGAATCAATCCAAACTGTATTTAATAGTTCCCTTCAACAGAACCAAAGTAAGAAACATTCTCTTCTGTTGGCAATTATCATATCAAGCAAAGCAGAAGCCTTTTTGTTAATACCACACCACAAATAAAAGCTATATAACTTATTGACTAAACAATTAACTAAAAGTATATTCAACTTCAAATCTTAAGCGTTCATATTATCATCCAAACATTCATTGAATAAGTATCAACTGAGTGTTCTCTAGGTGGTAAATTCAAGAACAGACCTAATTGAGGGCTTGGCAATGATCCAGAAAAATCCCGCCCCAGCCCTGAGGGAATCTAAAGGAAAAGGGGCAAATCTCATTGAAATATTTAACTTATATAATATTAGCAACTAATCCACAAAACTATAGTAATAAAAGCTTTTAAATAGAGACTACAGTTAATTCATTTATTTAAGGCAAAAAGAGCCTTCAAGTATCTTACAAGTAAAATTATCTAATATACTTGATGTTAAAGGGTTTTGCTGTACAGGGATTTTTGATTACTCCACACTAATGAAAATCGGAAAAGGAAGAGATGAGCAGAGATCTGGTATCAACCATGGGTTCAAATCTCAGCTTAGCCTCTTACTAACTGTATGGCTTGGGACATTTTGGAAAACCTCTCTAGGAAGGACATAAGTTATTAAAAGATACCTAATCAAATGTATGATTCAGACAGGCTTTTTCTAAAAAGTTACACGTTCTTCACTAGTTTGCACCACAGCAAAAAACAATGTCATAAACCCTCAATGAGTGCTTTGCCATTGATATGAGAGCATGGCCCTCCTCTTCCTGGGGATTACAGAAGTACAGTAGAAGCTTCAGTTGGGCTTCGGTATTTCATCTGAGCTGCTGTGGAGTTTACACTCAAAAATAAAGATATTTTCAAGAGAGGAAAAAATACCCTATCTTTCCCCATACTACTGACTTCTAGAAACCGGCTGAATGGACATCATTTCTTCACTCATATTTTTGTAACTAATTTTTTTTTAACTCTGGGATAGACCTTTCATATGGCATACGTGTTACAACATGAGGAATCTACAGTCACACAGCATTGCCATGCTGCACAACTCCAGCAGAAACCAGCCACACCATTCACGATAAATGGTACCTTCTGGAGCAAAAACAGAAAAATGGGAAGGTGTCCCCTGCAACTGTACCACTGTAATCTCAACACCTGTAATTAATCTGGGTAATTCTTTTTAAATATTATGATCCTCAATCAAAGTAAGTATAAAAATCACAAAGGAACATCCTAAGCTTAAAAACATGCATTTAACCAAGCAGTTATTTCCTTTCCCTAGGACAGCACACTCAGTCTCTTCCCACATCCTGCCTATTTACTCCTCACTAATCTAAATCTCTGAATAGAAAGGGACTGAAAAGAATCAAATCACCAATAACATCAAATTCAAAATTTCCAAAGGATTCATGGATTTAATATAACCAGGCGTGTAGTATGCAATGTTACTAATGGGCTTGTATTATCAATTTTGGTAGTTATGTGGCACTTTTAAGTAAAAGTGAAAAAGTTAGCTCATACTATGTTAGACTATTATCAACAGTCATTCCTCTCATGAGAGAGATGAATGTTAATCATGACATAATGTAAGAAAGCATCATATCTTACTGAAGAGACAATATATGTTTGCGTGGTTCAAAAATCAAAAGACAAACTATATGCACTCCTATCTCAATTACTTACTGTTCCCTCTACTGAAACCATTTGTATTACCTTGTTTTCATTCCAGTGTATTTATACAAACACTACCAAATAGAAGTAGACAATCTTATACCCCCCTCTCAGAAAAAAGCACTCTACTATAGTGTCCTCTGTCCCACCCTTCCTTCTTTTAATCAATTTATCCTAGGGTTTTTTCCACATCTACAAAAAGTTCCTCCTCATTCTTTTTTTATAGCTGTAGTATCCCACTGGGGGCATATTATAATTTATTTAACCAGTGCTCTATCAAGTTGTATCCAGTCTCTTCCTAAGTGAATACATTTTCCAAATCTCTCTTGTTACCTTAACAAAGTAAACTAGCAATATCACATGACTTGCTGTCTTAAACATATTAGTGGCCTACTGTTCATATTTTGTAAGAACCACCAGGAATTTCCACATCACATGGCTGTACTGTCTCCCTATCAAAGGGAAATCATTCATTTTAGAATTTCTCAGTCTTTGATATGCCATTATGCATGTGAATCTCAAAAAAACTTGCTTGGCTTCAGAATGGTTCTTTGGCAACCCCCCTATAGATGCTGTATTCTGCAAATAAGCTTCAGACAACACTGAGCTGTATGTAATCATCACTATCATATATTTAAGCAAAACAGAAGACAAACTTTTAAGGAAGACAAAACACCCAGCTGCACAAAATTTTAAACCAGGCATTCCTTGGCTGTTTTTTGGATTATAAACCCCTTTGAGAGCTGAATGTAAAACTATTTGACCCTCTCCTGGAAAGAATGCGTATGCGCATAAAATTTTTCAGTTTCTGGGATTCATGGATCCCTACAGCCCATCCACAGTTCAGAAAATTTTTAACTAGGCAGCCATATTAACTATGGCACCATTACTACTCCAAATGCTAGGACAGGAACCCAGAACAGTTTTCATGCAATGTTAATGAAAAAACAGCAGGGAATTCATTGTGAGGTTACCAGAGTGAAAAGCAAACAAAGCATATTTCAAGGGATCACTGTTGAACAATTAATGGTATCAAGGAAAGTAAATTCCACTAAGTAACTGTGGGAACTACTACATGGGGTTGGAGTCTGACTTTTACACAGGTGTCTTTCCATTTCAAATAAATAAATTCAGCTCTTACAGGATTAAGAAAGTTGATCCTTTAATTCATTTTCTACACAGCCAAGGTCTTAGAATGCAGTACATTTTACTTTAGACAGCCGTAATCTACCAGAAATATAACCTTGCTGCAAATCTGAATGCCCAGGAAGAAAGGGGAAAAAAATTCTGGGAGTTTTAAAAGTAGATAAAAAAATTCTCAAGCATGATTATAGTCTAGATGGGAAAAGATTACAGGTCTACTGAGAAAGTGAAAAGGTGACATATGCAGAACCACCACATCTGTTTTGAAGAGTGGTACCCTGCAGAAAGGCCCCTGAGGGCTGAATACTATACTAGTTCAGGTTGCTCTCAAGTCTAGTGCTAAGGTTTGCATCTGCTCAATTAGAGCACCTGTTGTAATTCAGACAAAAGCATTCCTGTAACAACCTCCTTTGGCCCCTTCCCTGACACAACATCCTCTCCCAAAGCCCCAACTGCCCCAGAAAACAGTAAAAAGTACTAAAATTTTAAGAAAGACGTTTTCTAGGTCACGATAACATCCCAGTGGTCAAAGTGTAATAGAATGGAAAAACTATAATTTAAATTTTTATGAAAAATTTGTTTCTTAAGAGGGTTTGTTTTGAATGGACTCTCCAATACTACCATGAAACTCCACGGGAAGAGAATTTACTATACATGAATTTGCTTTATTCCTATTTTTGTTGAATACATCAAATCCTAAGTGGAGTTCTATGTACTTTCAGTATTTTTCCAGAATAAAGAATAGTTTAGATGAAATGATCTGTATATAAAAGAATACACACCAAGTCAAAAGAAACGAGTATTAATTAAGTGTTGTGGCAAATTATCAGAAAAAAAGATTCTATCATCCATTCCTCCTCGCGTTTTTTTTGAGCACTCCCTTCTAAATTAAAACACAGGATAGGGATCCTACACCTGTGAGTCCATTTTCAAATGTGTATCCACTTCCCAAGTTCCTAGTCAGAGATGATATCCAAACTCGACAGTCTCTTCAAATTGGCTGATCTAACAAAAAGAAACCATACAGTCCCAGAATTCAGAAAGTACAATTCTGTGCTGCCTGACATGTGAACAGAATGAGAACCAAATGACCACAGTCCATATAACAATCTTTACAAAGAAAAAAGTATTGAAAATATTAAAACATCTTATTTCATAATGAAAGGGAGCTGCAGCTTTACTCTTCATTATGAAAAATGAACATATTGGAAAAAACTATTTAAGAAAATACATTAAAATTCAAGCTATAGCTTAAGAAATACCCTCTTTGGAGAAAATGTGAAAGTCTGCTTGAAACAGACAAGTTAGAACCTTTCTGTACTGGCATATCAGATAAAAATGTAAATCTATGTCATAATCACATTGTCTTCTAAACTAACCATGGAGAAAGTGTTGGCCACTCTCATTTTAGAGCTGTCACTCAAAAATGTCTAACCCAGGCCTCCCTGGTGGCGCAGCAGCGGGTTGAGCACCGCACTGTGAAGCATCTGTGGCATAGCCGCGCAGGTTCAATCAATCCCTGGCCAGAGAGGGAACCCACATGGCTCAGCAGACCTCTCCTGCCTCATCTGCTGCTCCCCTCAGCAGTATTTCAGTCAGTCTGCCATTTCAGCTCCCCACTCTGTCTCTGGTGAATCCTCTCACCTCCCGCACTTCTGGCCTGTACCCCAGCTCTTGTATGATAAATAAATCTTTAAAAAAAAAAATTGTCTAATCCATGGAAACAGAAATTTAGCACTGTTCCACTCTGCTGGTCCTTGGTCCTTCGGAAGACTGTTAACAGCAGTACTGCAAACACTGTTATAACACTATGCCAACATTCATGGTTTATTATTGATTACCAGTAATCCTAAAAAGTCTCCTCAAGTAGTAAGATTCAGTGAGCATCACTCAACAAAATACAGGAAGTTGTCCATTAAACACAGAGTCAAGCATCACTGTGAACTAGCATGTTAGAATACCTACCTGCTCTGCAAAGGAATAATAACTTTCTTGGCTCAAAAGGGGATCTAAAGGAGGGTGCTGAATGCACCTTGATCTTTACTATTGACACCTGCTTACTGCAAAGTGAAAATCCTGTAAGCATAAAAGTAATAACTACAGAAGAACAATCAATGAGAAGCTATGTTATAAATCAAAACCAACACTAATTAATCTATAACATTAGTCATATGAAGCATCTGCATGCCCCTTTATATAACTTGCCCATTTGTCAGTTGCAGATCCTTTCTGCTTTATGACCATATCTGTGGTAAAATACAGTAAGAAAGGGAAGGAAAGAGGAAGAAAAACAACCCATCACAGGATGTTGACACGTATAGCTACCAAGGTTTTAGAACACATAGGTTAGTATACCACACACCACTAAAAAAATATACCAGGTTCCTTCAACACTAGATTACTTTGGCTTTCAGTTTTGACCTATTCAAGTAACAGGAGCCTAATAACAAAAATATTCTGCTCTCCTAGGAGAAAAACCTACTGTGTACTCCCCAGTGTCAATTATCAAAACAATTCTTCAATATAACTCAGTTGTCCTACAGTTTCATTTGGACAGAGGACAGACCTGCCTGTCTCTGCCTTTACTATAATTCCATGGCCTGTGGCCCAGAGATACCAAAGGCAAAAAAGTAACTGAAATTCTCCTAATATATACTGGAGGTGCAAATCCCTTCTAGAGTAAGCAACGCCTAACCACAGATTCCCTAAAACAATGCTTACTTACAGATCTACCAAAATTCTCTTTGGCAAGTCACCAATGAATTCATACTGGATTGTTAATACCTTCTATATATTTAATATCTACATTTTAAAAAGTATTTCTAACATTTACATTTTTCATAAAGTAACTGACTTTCATCTAGCCCAAAACCATGATCAATGAAAATGACAGGATTTAGGAGAAAAACCCTAGAGTCTAAATTTTGAACCAGATAGGCTCTCATCCCAAAGTAATATAAAGTGACCCCAATTTACCCAAACACTTTTGCATAACTACATACTTAGGGTAATCTTTTGTGAGTATTAACTGTATACCACTTTTTTGGCTATTCCAAGCAGCTGGCTGTGAATTAGAGAACTTATGGTTGATGAATATCATAATCTTTCATTTTTATTACTATTTTTACCGGGGAAAATTGAAAGATTTAACTTTGTCAGTGGTAAGGGTTTTCCTCCCCAGTTTTCAAGACAACGTCCTCTGAAACCACTTAAACCAAGTTTTCCTGTTCTTAATCTATTTTTAGGCTGTATGATAGCTTGTTGTATTTGATTTCTATCATTGATTTGAACATATTTATTACAGTCAACACTTCTCTTCCAAATGATTTTGGAGCTATGCCCTCCCCAAGTCTTCCTCTGCCATACCATTAACAACAGTGTTTGATAATTGCCTTCTCAGTTGTCTCCCTCACTTGTATGTGAATCTGGTTGTCTTTGTGGATAGACAGAACACATTCTCAGTGTCATTAACATGAATGAATGATTTGTAAAGCAACGGTATTAGATGCTTCTAGTAGCTAAGTATGTAGTATTTGAGAACACAGCCTAGTCTTTACCCAGCTTTGTAAAAACTCACAAGATAATGTTCTTTTCTCCTCTGAATTGAAAATTTGAAAAAAATAGCAAATTATGAACAGATAACCCTGTATTTGATACCCACTATTAGAGAAGGGGCAGAAAAACACATACAAAGCCAAGGTCATACAAAGAAATTACAAAAGATTCCTTAACAGGGACAGAATTCCAGTATCCCATTACCATCACTGTGAATAACCTTCCCCCAAACCACTGCTAGCTGATTTCACTGTCTGGAGACTCAGCTAGTCTCCACGTTTTGAGAATTTATATAGGTAGCATACTAAAATAATGAATGACAACTCTCCAGAGCCTCAGTCTGTAAAAAGATGGGGACGACGAGAGAAGAGGTTTAAGGAGAACTCTTGAATAATAACACACGAAAAGCAATTTTCCTGCTAGTTGCTGAAGACTGGAAAATTTTCACTGCCACCTTCCCTCCTTTGGTCGGCAGAGTAAGAACTGGAAAGAGGAAAATTTGTAACACCTCTACACCCTGAGTCAGGAACGACGAGGGTAAAAACAGAATTACAACTGTGGGGGCACATGTATTCGACATGAAAAGCAGGAAGTCAGTTTCTGGAGCACGGGCCGCCCAACCAGCATCCGAAATGGGAACACCGCCGTTGAGGGTCCATCTCCCTCTCTAAGCAGAAGCAAAGCTGATCTTACAGGGGAACGCGACTTTGCCAGGCAGAGGAAAGGAGCAGAAACAGGACTTCTTCCTCCTTGCACTTGGCCTGCAGCAGGAGGATACTGCTCCAGTTCTCGCCAAAAGAGGAGGAGGCAGTCACCACCAAAAAAAGAGCCCTGGACGCAAAGGAAAGCGACTCGTCCACGCGGCCGAAGAACTCACCGAACAAAGCACACCGCGGACCCAGAGAGGAGGTGAAAGACTCACCCCAGTTCTTCACCAGTGCCTGGGGCTACAGACAGGTGGAGCCGCGCTCCTTAGAGGAGAAGAAAGACGGGTTTTCGAGGGCTTAATCTGAACTCCGGCACCAAGGCAATCGGAACCGAGACCCCAGGAGGGGAGAATGCCCGGGAATCCCGGAGGCCAGCGCAGCGCAGGGAAAAGCAGAGAGGGTTGGGGTTACGCGCCCGCGGCCCCAGCGGGGATGCGGGGTCTCGCCCCCGCCGGGCCGAGGATGCGGGTGGCGAGGATGTGCGGGGGTGCCGCCGGCCTCCCGGCTCGGGCCTCCTGGCGCCGCCGCCTCCCGGCCCCTCGCACCCGCGCCCTGGGCGGCCACACAAAGGGGATGGCAAGGAGCGCCGGGCGCTGGAGGGACGCCGGGCCCGGGACGAGGTGGCCGGACCGCGACGCCCGCCGCACTCCCGCCTTTGTCTGCCTCGCTCCGCGCCCACCCCCCGGCCGGGAAGCCCCGCCGCCCGCGGCAGCCTCACCCCGCTAGTTACCCTGGTGAGTAGCGGTCTCATCTGCTCGCCGGCCCCATCCGCCTCCATGGCCCGCCGGCCAGCCCGCGGCGGCCGCTACGCTGCTGCCACGCGCGGTCCGCCCGCCGCCGCCGCCGAGACCCCGGCGCGCGAAGGGAAACGAACGTGCGCCCGAGCGCGAGCAGCGCGTGCGTGGGGAGAGCCGGGCGCGGGGGCTCGGGGGGCGCGGGCGCTCCAGTGCGCGCGGCGGCCGCGGGACTGGCTCTCGCAGGGGAGCGAGGCCGCGGCGTGGAACGTGGAGCGAGAAGTGAGCGAGCCGGAGAGCCGAGCGGGGGAGGAAGAAGAGCCGCGTCGGAGCCCAGAGGCGGGGCCGCTGGCCGTGACGCGCGCGGCGCCCGGGCCCAGCTCAGACACGCCCCCGCCCCGCCCCCTCCGTCACGCCCCCTGCCAATTTCGCCTCACCAGCCTCCACTAGCCCGCGGGCCCCGCCGCTGGGCCTCCCCGAGGGGGGCGGGAGGCGAACGGATGGGCGCTAGTCCCAGCCAATCGGCGCCTCGTGGACTTCCGCCCGTGCCCCCCTCTCCTCCCTGGATACCACCTCAGGAGGCCTCGCCCCTTTTGTAGAATCTTAACTGACCTTAATCTTAATCGTCTAACTAGTTTTTCGAGTCGGAGATTCCCCGGGAGTTCGCAAGTGGAGTGGGGGTCACCGCCCCCCCCAGCTCCCAATCGCAGTCTTTAGAGACGGGAGGGAGGGACGGGGGTGTCCCCTCTGGGTGGATGTTCTGCAACTCCAAAGGAACTAACGGGTCTCAGGACTCCTGCAAGCTTTTGTCTCAGTTCACTAGGCTTGAACCCCAACTCGGCCTGTGAAAGAGAGTGCCCCTCACCAAGTGTTCTGGTGTGCTTGCTCCCCACTGACAGAGCACCACGGAGGCTCCCACACTTTTGAGAGGCCACTCTATAGAGCGCCTCTCAAATATCAGCATCTGTAACTTGAGATGCTGCTGCACAGTACCTGCCACATAAGGATTAAGTGAAATCTATCCATAAACGTGCCTGGCACATAGCATGCTTATTAGAGGCACCGCTGTTAAGAGGGTTCGTTTTCGTGTTTAAAAAAGACAACAAAAGGATTAGTTGAGAAGAACTAAATTTTCGTGTTTAAAAAAGACAACAAAAGGATTAGTTGAGAAGAACTAAATCAGTGCTATGGAAGGAAACGATGTCCCAATGTATCTGGAGAACTCATTCTATCCATCTCCAGTAGGATGTTAGTAAAGTCCTTTGTCAGACATAGGCTAAGATGCTGAATGACTTCATGATGTGGGTCCTAATTCCCATTTGTTCTAAATTTTCAAGAAAGTTACTTGAGGCACACATCATCCACTTACTTGCACAGATGTGCTTCTATTAATAATAACTACCATTTAAAGAGGCCTATAATTGGTGACTGATATTTTGCAAACATGCTTCAATTCTAATTCTCAAAATGCTAGCAAGCAACAGAGAGGTACCCAGGACCCCCCAAAATTGAATGCTCTAAAAAATATTTGGCTATCTGTATGCACAAAGGCAAAGCAGGCTCTTAGTGTGAACAATCTTTAATAAAATTAGCATGCATGGAGCAGGAAGAGAGGAGAGGATATTACTAACAGTTTCCCAATAAAACATCTAAAATTATCCGTCTTCTGGTGGGCAAATGCCCAGCTAAACAGCATCATCCCAAAGCAGGGCGACTAAATCCCAAAAGCTTGCCACAAACCTAAGGTAACTTAGGGGAATAGGACCAGGCAAGCTGAGACAATAGGAGCCAAATGAAAATACAAATCAAGATAACAGCTGCTATTGTCTCTGACAAGGACAGTCTTCCCACATGTCTCACACCCCCGTGTCTCTTTCCAGTGTCTCTACATGTCTCTCCTCCAGGAGTTGCCTCTAAGTCTGCTTCCCAGAGGTACCACGGGCAAGTAGGGCTGTGGAAACAAGAGTCCTCAGATCACCTGCCTTCAGTGTCACAGGGTTTCCCCCTGGGTGCTCACCCCTCCTTCACAGTAGCTAGTCCAAGGTGCCCGTTTGTAAGTGGGGACAGGGAAAATGGCACCTAACAAAACATTGTGAAATACACTTAACCCATTTTATAGACAAGGAAGTTGAGGTTTACAGAGATAGTTTTATATCCTCTTTAGTGAAACCGCACTAGGGTACCATTCTAATGCCTGACTAAAGAAAGCTGAACAACATTAAAGGAAAAGGAAGAAATGATGAAATAAGAATGAAAAGAATATGGAGAGAAAGGGGGAAACTATCATTTCCTAAATGTGTCCTAAAGCTGCTTAAAGCATCAATTACTTGTGCCAAAACAGAAACAGGAACAAAATAGAAGCCACGACCCTTGGTGCCAGTTGAAAGAACTAAGAAGAACTAAGAAATACTTAAATACATGTGCTGGGGCAACCAAAGTAGAAAATTGGTTTCTCTTCATGCTTCTTGGAAAAATTAAAAATTGAACCGTTGGTTTATTTAGTGCACAGTTATTTTTTGAGAGACTTCCTGTGCGACCATGCATTTCTCCCACTCCTCACTGCATCCCGCCTGCTAGAAAAATACTGAAGTAAAGATCTGGATTATAGAAATTATTATTCTCAATTGCCCACTTTTCTCAGGCTCAGGCAGAGTTCATCCTGAGGTGATGGCTGTAGTGAGTAAAGAATGTGTTTAAAGGCCTTTCATGCAAATGGGGAAAGTTATGAAACCCAAGATGCTGAAAGGGAAACCGTTCTAAATATTTTAAATATTCCTCAGAAGTGTAGCACAGGAAAACATTTGCTAAACAAAGATGAATGGGAACCTAAATTTGTCACCAACAATGAACTTGTGGCACCTAAAATTAATGACATTTAGTTGTATCCCTAACTGAGGACACTTTCTGGTGAAGAGTAGGTAATACTAGAAGGGGTGGATTCAACCTCTTGGCAAGATCCTCATCCTGAAGAGTGAATTATCTTCCCCTATACTTCTATATGACCCAGGGCATATTTTGTAGCAACAAATAGCAGCTTCTTTGTCATTACAAGAAGCCTGGAACTATCCTCAACCTTTAGCAGAGTATCTTTTGACAATTATGTATCTCTTCATTGTCTCTTCTTGGTCTTAGTTGGAAGTTAAATTCCCAATCATCCAATCTTATAAGAAAAAACTAAAATCCTTGGAATAGTGCTTATAAGAGCACCAAGGCAGTCTTAAGGGAGAAAAGGCAAAAAGAATATTGCAACAAAATGAATGAAAAAAATTGTTTTTTATTTCAATAGGCCAGTCGTACAGATAATTTTTTAAAAATTAAAGCAAAAACAGGGGCCTCCCTGGCAGCGCAGTGGGTTAAGCAATGCACTATGAAGCAAACTGCAACTACTGCAGCACCAGTTCGATCCCTGCCGCCGGCCAGGGAGGGGACCCACATGGCGCTGCAGACCTCTCCCGTCTCGCCCGCTGCTCCCCTCAGCAGTGTGTTTCAGTCAGTCTGCCTGTTCTGCTCCCAGCTCTGTCTCTGGTGAATCCTCTCACCGCCCTGGACTCTAACCTGTACCCCAGCTCTTGTATGTATAAATAAATAAATCTTTTTAAAAAAAGTTAAAACAAAAACAAAACCAGATCTGGTCTGATTTCACAGAATTCAGATCTTATAGACCAATATAAACAAACACCAACAGTGTAATGTACGTAACTGCTATAGTTGCGGGAATTGCAGTCAAAGAATGACTTTTGCTAAAAGGGGATGGGAATGCCAGTTGAGGGAGAGGATCAGTGTGAACATGTGGAAAGCTATAGAGAAATATGGTAGATTTTAATCCAGTCATAAAGATAATGTTATAACTTCATCAGATAAACAGAAGAGGGAGAGGAGGAAGGAAAAAGAACGTGACAAGCAGAGGGACTAGCAAGATCAATGGCATTCACCTCCAGAGGCAGCCCAATGGTGAAAAGCATTCCAGCTCAGAGGTGCGCTGACCGCTGGGGCTGCTCCCTTGGCGGCAGCTGCGGTCTTTCAGCAGGATAACTTACCTTGCCAGCCTCCTTTTAGAAACTGGAAATTAGGATTAATAGTGGTACTCTCCTCACGGATTTGCAATGAAACGAAATGAGAGCATCAAGCACAGCACTGACCATGTAAGAAATACGTGTTAAATCTTTATCATCATCTTCGAGAAATTCCAGGGTGGGCTCAACTTAAACAAGGGAAGGGCTTGTGAGAATACCTGGCTTCTGAGACTCTTCCATTCCCATCAGAATGAATTGCCTCAACGCAAAGAGCAAATCTACCTTGTGCTGGAGGAATCCTAGAATGCCTGACACATAGTAGACCCGCAAAAAAAAAAGAAAAAAGAAACTGAATGGATATGTGAATGCTAAGGAAATTGGATTTTTTCCTACACTGCTGACCCACCAACAGAGGGCACTAAGGAGGGAAGACACATGATTATATTATAGACACAGGCACCGGGACAATAGAATGGTCTGAACTTCACTGCACAATACATTAACTATGCAGCATTTGAAATATGGTTAATCTTAATTGATATGTGCTATAAACATAAAAGATCTAACATGCAAAATGTTATTAAGAATATTATATTGATTGCATGTTGAAATTATACTATTTTGGATATATTGTGCCAAATAAATCTTATTAAAATAATTTCACCTATTTTTGAGCCTTTTTAAGGTGGCTACTAGAAAATCTTTGTATTTGTGATTAACATTTTATTTCTATTTGTTGGCACTGTTTATAAGGCAATGATAAAGGGAATGTAAATTCTAAGTCAGATATAAGATAGTTCGGAAATAAAATTGATAGAATACAGTGGCTCCTTAGATACAGAAGCTACAGAAGGAGCAATCAAAGGTGATTGTGTGCCATGGATATTCTGAATTTGATGTTCTTGTTGACAGGGAGTTGGAGATAGATAACAGTTCTGGAAATAAAGAGAGAGTATTGAGCTAGAGGTATATAGTCCAAGAAACTATTCACCTCCCAAACGCTGTAAGAGAGGGAGAGAATGTTATATAAATCATTTTATCAAGCTACATATGACACAAAGTCTTTATGTGCACGTATAATTTGCCTACATTGCAATACTAATGTCACCGCCATCCCTCTGGACATTTCTTCTTTAATAAAGACACTTCCCTTCAAAATTTAAAAAGCATTTTAAAGGAGAAAATATTTGCAAAAGACACATCCAATAAAAAAAGACTATTTTCCAAAATCAACCAAAGACCTTAATAGACACCTCTCCAAAGAAGATACTCAGATAACAATTAAGCCTATGAAAAGATTCTCCATATCATATGTAATCAGAAAAATGAGATTTACCATCACAAACCTAATAGAATGTTCAAAATTCAGAGCACTGACAAAACCAACTACTAATAAGGATATGGAGCAACAGGAACTCCCATTCACTGCTGGTAGGAATGCACGACAGGACAATCATTTCAGAGACTGGTAGTTTCTTACAAAAATAAAGATACTATGATCCAGCAATCACACTCCTTGGTATATACCCAAAGGAGTTGAAAGCTTAGGTACACACACACACCTGCAAAAAATATATCATTAGCAGCCTTATTTGTAAATTTCCAAAACTTGGAAACAGTCACAATATCCTTTAGGAGGTAAACGGACACTTACTAAAAGTACAACTGGTATGGTACATTCAGAAAACAGAACATAACTACTCAGCAGTAAAAAAGACATGAGATATCAAGCTGTGAAAAGGACATGGAGAAACCTTAAATGCATATTACTAAGTAAATAAAGCCAATCTGAAAATGCTGCATAATATATGATTATAACAACATTCTGGTATAAGCAAAAGTAGGAAGATACTAGGAAATCTGTGGTTGCCGGGCAGGGGATGTTGGAGCAGGTGAATAAATAGGCAGGATAGAGGGTTCTATGAAAATGTTCTATATAATGCCCTACTGATGGATACACGACATTACATACTTGTCCAAACCTACAGAAAGAACAATACCGAGAGCGAACTATGTAAACTATGAACTTGGGGTGATTACCAAGTGTCAGGGGATGTTCGTCAGTTACAGGGAGGTGTCATTCTGGTGGGGTTTGGATAATGATGGAAGGTAAGTATGTATGGGGGTAGAGCATATGGGAAATTCAGTCTCTTCCCCTTAATTTTGCTGTGAATCTAAAACTGCTTTTAACAAAAAAAAAAAAAATCCTAATTAAAAAGAAAAAAAAAAGCCTATGGATTATAGCTCAAGTTGCTACCACAGGGAAAAATTAATAAAAACACTTAACAGGTTTCATTCATGAAAACCTGTTGGTAGAATATTTGTTTAGTATGTTCATTAAAACACTTATGACACAAAGAACTGGCATTAATCAATGCCTGTCCATAAGAAGCATTAGTTGCATATATTCTGGTACTCCAAATGATTAGGGTACAATTCAGCATCACACAATTCAGGATATTTTTAAGGAAAGGGCTTCAAAATGCATTATTAATGTTATAAAGTGACAAGCAAGTTGTGTAACACTGGGTATACTACAATTTTTTTATTTTGATTTTTTCTTGAATTTTTAAAATTGTATATATATTATACATTATTTTTCATTTCTGTACAGTGTATGTTTCTTGTCCCCAAGAAATTCCTATCACCAATTCACCTGTACACCATTACTATATTCCCTTGTGCTTTTCCCACCTTTAGTTCCTTCTCCTTCCTCCTCCCCTAGGGAATGTCTCAGATTTATAGTTGTCTGTTGATTTTGATTTTACAATTCTTTCTATAACTTAAAAAAATTCCATTTTTATATCATTATCTATAGTCCCTTCTAGAAATAAGTAAAGAAATTGCTATAATAGATATCATTGAAGAAGGTAAGAGTATCTGTCTTCATTATTCTTCATACTATTATAGTTTAATGTCAATGAGAGTTATGTGAGTAGTAAAAATAAAGGTTATATATGGTCATGTTTGGGGCAAACCCATGGCACATATGTATTTTATGAACCTGAATTGATGGGCTGGTTTTCATCAACATGATTTTTACATCTTTATGATTATACAGTGGTCCCATGTTCTGCTTTAAGAAAGTATATCACATGGGCCTCCCTGGTGGCGCAGTGGGTTAAGCAACGCACTATGAAGCAAACCACAGCCACTGCAGCATGAGTTCGATCCCTGCTGCCGGCCAGGGAGGGGACCCACATGGCCCAGCAGACCTCTCCTGCTGTGTCTGCTGCTCCCCTCAGCAGTGTACTTCTGTTGATCTGCTTGTTCTGCTCCCTGTTCTCTGTGGTGAATCCTCTCAGCCCGCCCCCTCAACACCTCTGGCCTGTACCCCAGTGCTTGTATGCATAAATAAATAAATCTTTAAAAAAAAAAAAAGAAAGTATATCACAGTATCCTTAATAATTTGGGGGCTTCAGTGGACCCCTTTCAATTACTTTGGATGCTTGCTAATACATACGACACTACTTATGTGTGTTTCTAAATTATTTTATGCACATCTACATTCAGAAAGAACTGTAAGTATTGAAAATAAATACTGGAAGCACTATAATGGTCAAGTAACACAGTGAGTTAAGAAAGGTCCTAGAATTGAACTCTAGACTGCCTAACACAATGCTCATTGTTTCTCTAACAATGCTGATTTTTTCCCAAGTTTGTTCAAAGTCACTGGTCAGCATATAGTTTGCTTAGGCAATAGCTGGAATGCTATAATCTACTACTGAATAACAGGTGGCAAGTGAGTATAGAACGGTGTACACTGGCACTCCAAGATGCACCAGCAACATGTTTTGATTTAGGCAGTATTCTTTAAAAAGCTCTAGTCCATTTCAGTCCCACCTAAGTACACCTAGGTGTGGTTTATGTTTTGCTTGCTTTCCAAAGACTGTTTCTAAGTACTTGGACTTGGGAAGCTCTAGAAAGATCAATCCCTGTTGCTTTTTTTTCTTCTTCTTTTCAGGACCACTCTTTACATATAGCTAAATGTCAATAAACAACCCTTTGAAGAAAGTGATCTTTAAGCTAGGTAGCTGGCCAGGAGTGCACAGTTTTGGCAAAGAATCCATCTGAACAAAAGGAGAAATCTAAAATCCCGAGGTTGCGCTTTGAGACACACAGGCAAAGATAAAGTAGATGTTTAGGAGGCAGAGATGGAAGAAAACATTTTATGCCATGGAATTAGATTTCTCAAAACAAAGTGTTAACCATGCATTAATATTAAATTAAGTGTTTGGATTGATTTAGATAATCTTAGAATATTCATAATCACCCTATTTTAATATAATCTAACACTGACATGAAAGAGAAGCCTATTGGACATGCGCCCTACTATCTCTGGGCTTCTGTTTCTTCATCTGGAAAACGGGGATAATTGAGGCCGTAACCCACTATCCTCACTTGCAAATTCTACAAATCTCTGAAAAAAGAATGATTTCTCATAACTCACTGCACTTCAAAAACCTAATCTGTACTGACATGAGGCTGTTTTTATCCTCTACCTTCTTATTCTGAATATCGATGTATCATTACCAAAATATTAGTACATCTGTTAACAAGATAATGTCCCAGACGCGGGTGTGGGTGTTTCACAACCTACATAATCAGCAGGACAAGTATATCACTTATCCAAATTCTGAAACATTCTGAAATCTAAAATATCTTGCTCCTAGGGTTACAAATAAAGGATCACAGGCCTGTAATACTTGTTTCATTTCAAAGATGTTGCAAAGACCTAATTAGGTAATCAATAATACTTGAAAAAATAGGTTTCATTTCAAAGATGTTGCAAAGACCTAATAATAGATAAAACTTGACCAAATAGGTGTTATACTTACTTTAACCTTAGGTAGCTATAAGGATCCTGTTTGTAGAATTTCTTCCATGCAGAGGCTCTCTCTTTCTACGCTAGACATAACTTCCATTTTGTCTCTCTACAGCCTCTTTTCCTGTCCCACACCCATGCTCTCTCTCCTTAAGAACCTGTTATAGACAGTCCCTTTGATTAAGGATTCGTTCCTACCCATGGTCACTCTGGTGTCTCTTGTTGCTCTTTACCTTTGCTAAACACAGACTGGTGATGAATTGCCAACAGAGACTGGAGTGAAATCAGGTCAAATGGAAACTTAAGCCCTTGGAGTGCTTCTGAATGCTCTCTAGGCATCCCAAAGACTTCTGTAATCATCACTGCTGGAGCTAGGTATATGGTAGAACATGCACCTATTTGTGAAAGTACAACACTCCCCCACCCCCACCCCCATGGATCTCAACATATGCCCTGATCTACATAAATTATGGTATGGTTCCTTTCTTATATAACCGATTCATTTGATGAGAACAGCAAATTCATCACTTGTCACCAGGCACATTGACCCACATGACAACTCCACTTAAATATAACAAGTGTGTCTTTGTAACTTTGGGTCAGCTAGGACTGAGAAGTGGTGAGCTTTCCTTTTACTTGTTTTTTCATCACTGAGGTCCATTGAGATATTATGCACAATTGAAAGTTGCAAATGGAGATCAAGAATGAAAAGGATATTTTACAAAGAGCAAAGATAAGCACCAGGATTTCATCTTTTCTAAAATATAATTCACCAGAAAAAAAAAAAAAACACTGAGAATTTGGATGTTTCCCTTTAAGGAATGATAACACATCCCCTGTAGACAGGAATATTAATATCATTCACCAGTGACTCAGTGCCTGTATCTCTAAACAGCAATTAAGAATAGTACTAATGAACAGAGATACAGACTATAGATTCGTGATAACTAACCCTGGTATATAAAAATGACATGACTATGCACCATCAGTAATGTTCATCAAGACTTTGGTGCAAAGTCTTCAAGACTTTGGTTAAATTGATAGGACTTTTTCATGTCCTACCTATGGTATACATTTGTAAAACTCTACTTGTCAGAGTTAGACTATGAGTCTGGGATCACAGAACATAAGAAGGTTAATTGGTGCATCCATAAATTACACCCATTTCCTAGTGCTTATTGATTCCAGTGGCTCCATCTAGTCAAGGATAATTTGTCACCTCTTTCTCAAAAGCTACTCTCTTTGGTACAATCTTCCTGGAAAGCAATTTGGCAACATGCATCAACAGTTTCAAAGAAGACCATGTCCTTCAACCCAGTAATTTCATGGCTAGCACTGTTCTGTAAGATGATATGGGCATAGACAGATATTTATATATAAGGAGTGACGCCAATATTATATATAAAAGTGAAAAATGAAAAACCATCTAAAATTAAAGCAATAAAAAAATGACTAAATGTTTGCAGGTACATTGATGGATTATAATGCAGTCATCAAAAATATATCTAAATTTTAATGGAAAATTGCTCATGATATCAAAAAATTGCTCATGAGACCTATAAATGATCAAGTGAAAGTAATACATTAGAAGGTTAAGAATAAAATGATAACAGGTAATAGATTAAAATGTTAAGTTATTATGTTTGGGTAGTAGGATTACAAGTGATTTTTAGACTTTATTCTTACATGTATGTACACATTTCAACAATAAATATATTTTTATATTGAGAAAAAAGTCATGAATCTTAGTTTTAATACAGAATAGACTAAAATGTTAGTTAGTAATTATAATAAAATGTTTTATACCAGGAATCTTCCAAAGTTAGATGCCATTTTTTAAAAGTCAAAACATTACTAGTAACTAACACTAAACAGTGCAATTAAAGTATAAGGACATTAGGGTCCATTTCTCTCTTTGAGGTTACATAAAAGACTGAACAGACTGAACTAATGGCTTTCATGAGATCTATGAGTCCAAAAGGTAGATAATATTAACTTGTTAAATATTCTCAATGGCATCATTTCTGGATAAGGACCAAAAAAAGACTTTTAACAAAGAGAAAGAAAACTGAAGGCGTCTCAGAGTCTTACATCTAGGAAACAAATCCCAGCTGGTAGAGGAGGCCAGTGCCTAGCAACCTAATGAGGTCTCATAAAGGTGGCATTTAAGTCCATAGGTCATCAACATCAGCAAACACAAATTGGAATTGGACACTTTCTGCCAATTATATCAATTCTTTAAAGACCTTCTAAATAATCCTTCTTGAGAATGAGAGATTCTCAGATTATTGCCTATTTGGAAAGTAGAGTTCTATCTTTGCTGTAATCTCTATGAAACCAGGGTTTCCTAAATTTGCTTACCATAAATACTGTCGGGCGTTCTTATGAAACATATGTATTTCCCTGGAGATTAGGAATTGCCAAATCTGGGAGGGAGCCAAAGAACACGTGCTCCTAACAAGGGTCCTAGATGTTTCTTAGGACCAGCAAGTTCAAGAAACATTATCAACTTTCATTTCCTTTCTGGCATTTCTTGCTAGTTCTAATTAACTGCTGTCCTTCCCTGTCTGAGGACTTAACGTTTGTCTCTACCACCAGACAGTAAGTTTTGTGAGAGCAGAGGTGGTCTCCAATCATTGCTGCACCTCCAGGGACTAGTATGATACTGACACATGATTATGAGCTGAGAGGACACTTCTCAAATCAATCCATGCATCAGAATTTCTTTTATGACACGTAACAGAAACCTACCTGAAGTTTGGATCATCATTAGTATTGTCGGAGTAGCCCCTCCTTGGAGTGCAGGAGGTGAACACAGAATATGTTATGCTCTGGCACTGACCTTTTGTTACCTTAAGGAGAGTGTCCATGCAAAACTGGAAGAGTATTGCAAGTACTGTTGACATCAAGTTGATAGAGAAAGTAAATATCCTGTCCGTATCTACCTATCTCTCTGGATAATACCTGCTACTTAAGCAAGCATATTACATGCTGATCTGATATGGAAACATATATAAATATGACAACTTCCTGACTCCTTTGAGGCTACTCCGATGGCCAAGCAGATCAGGGGTCATTATAACTACATAGAGTTCTTTCTCCTGATATTTAGGTTCACCAAGGACTATAAGGGACAGTTATAAAATTCTGGGGTGTACAAGTCCCCCAAAAACTTTCTCCAATTTTAAAAGATCAGCTTAGAGATAACTATTGAAACTACTGACTGGTTGAACTAAGGTACTTGTATAGGTATAGGGTATACAGTAAGCCTGTTGTGGTCATGAGGTCAACCACTGCATACACAGGTACTGAGTAGGTGTTTATAAAATGCTCACTGAATCAGTTTGTCAAGACAAAACTAATTCTGGAGAGTGAATTAAATGGAATGCCCTATCTTCTACCTCTACCAGCTCCAGCTGCACCATCCATGGAGGTGAACTGAGGTCACTGCTGCTTTCCATTCAGCTCCTGGGTAAGCCTCTACCAGCCATTCATACTTGAATCCAAGTCAAAAGGCTAATGCAGGTATCACTGGTAAAGAGAGGTGGGGTAGTATTCCAGGGAGGCAGATGTGTGACTGGGCTCCACGGTCAAGGTGACTGCTCCACTATTTCATTGGATTTTACTAATCCAAGAACAAATGATTAAGAAGTTCAAGACATAAATTTCTGAACATGAAATCCAAAGGCACACTTCTCTCTGGCGCTCAGGAAAACTGGTTCTGCTAAGGACCTACTGGGTGCTGGACCATAAGTGTGCTAGGTGAATGAGACTGGGATAATGCCCGATCTGTTTTTGGTTTTTGGTTCTAGCAGGGAAAACGGACAAGGAAAGAGGAAATCACCCTGTGGTGTGCAGGTATCAGTGCAGGCAGAATCTGATAGCTTCAGTCCTGGGATCAAGAAAAGGATCCCAAACACAGCATGGCATTTCAACCCAGATGGATGAATCAGACAGAGAAAACAAGTACTTGAAGAACTTGGGGCAGAGAGCATGGGCCTTCCAGGAACTGAAAGAGGCTGGCTAGAATAGGAACACCATTTCAGGACCAGCAAGTAGGGAAGGGCAGCTTTCTCCATCACGCCAGGGAGTGCCAACTGAGAGCAATGGGGAGCCAGCTGCAGGGATTTAAAAGACAGAATGACTTGATCAGACTTGTGTTATAGAAGAACACTGAGGCTGCAATGCATAGAAGTTCCAAATTTTGGTTGCGAGAAAAGTTACAGGAGAGGAAGCCAAGAGAGGTTAAGGACTCATAAGAGGCACTAGTTAACTAGAGATGCTCGTATAGAAATAAAAAATAACCAAGATGGGGCCCTCCCTGGTGGCACAAAGGGTTAAGCAACACATTATGAAGCAGACTGCAGCCACTGCAGCACAAGTTCCATCACTGCCTCCTGCCCGGGAGGGGACCCACATGGCACAGCAGACCTCTCCTGCCTAGCCCACTGCTCCCCTCAGCAGTGTGTCTCAGTTGATTTGCCTGTTCTGTTCCCCACTCTGTCTCTGGTGGATCCTCTCATCCCCCCGCACCTCTGGCCTGTACCCCAACTGCTTGTATGCATAAATACATAAATCTTTTAAAAAAAGTGACCAAGATGTCGATTGTTTGTAAATATTTTCTTATAGGTCTGGTAGACAGAGGCCAGAGGTAGCACAGGGAGCAGGTTGAAGCCACACTGAGTGTAATCCTTTGGGAGACTGGGCCACATTAGCAGCCAGCTCTCACCATTCATTGTTCTAAAATTGTTACACAGCACTGAGGTCTGACGTTCTGGAGCCCAAGACCAGCATTGAATTCCACACCCTTGCTTACAAAAGAACCTTCTGTGCAAAGCAAATATAATAACCCTGAGGAAATATTATCTGAGCAATTCTGTGAACAGCAGAGGTGAAATGTGAAGACACGTGTTTCAACCCTTTTGAAAGCATATGAGGTGTGGTTCTGCTTAGTCTTTAGGCCTGTGCACACAGAATGGCCTCCTGGGCTTTAATAAGTGTTGGGGAGATAGTACCCTAATACAGTCAACTTACCCTAAAAGATTTTTTATTGATTTTTAACTGGGGTAACATTAGGTTACCCCATAAGGTATAGCCAATGTAGTGCCCTAAAGGTTTTGAGAACAACAAACGTCTACCATATTTAGATATCCCCAAAAAGTCTGCCAAGTGCAATAAAAGTAATTAATAGTTTAAAAGGTAATTTTCTGGTCATGGATCTGATTTTCTGAGCAGAGGATGAAAGAGGGAGCCAGAGGAGCATGTTGTACTTGCAGAATTGTGGGTGTCTTGGAAACATGTCAGGCTTAGAAGTCCAGTTCTTTTTTTTTTTTTTAAACGTGTGATTCTTTTTTTTTTTAAGATTTATTTATTTATGCATACATGCATACAAGAGCTGGGGTACAGGCCAGAGTTGCAGGGGTGAGAGGATTCACCAGAGATTGAGTGGGGAGCAGAACAGACAGATAAACTGAAATACACTGCTGAGGGAAGCAACAGGCAAGACAGGAGAGGTCTGCTGCGCCATGTGGGTCCCCTTCCTGGCTGGGGATCGAACTTGTACTGCAGTGGCTAGGAAAGCCCACAGTGTGGCTCTCAACCCCTTGTGCCACCAGAAAGGCCCAGGAAGCCTAGTTCTTAAGCTCTCCTTCCTGGTATCGTTGGAGTTAGAAAGCCATGAGGGCAGAATTTTTTTAAACTGACAAATCATGTGGCATGAAATCTAAGGGCTATGAGATTTAATGAGTGAAGGGCCATAGCACCCTTAATGTCTTCACAGGACATCGCCATTTCATTCAGCGTGGGTCATAAGTAATTGCTTTTATGCCTTTCGTGTTGAATGTCAGTGAATTTCCTATGGTCTAGAGGCATGGCCTACCCATTTTTTGCTTCCTTCTCAGTACTCCATACTCAGTTCACAAAATAAATGAATTAAACATCTTATGATCTGGTTAATTTTTCTTCTTTTAAAGATTAAATTTTTAGGGGGATTTTCCTAGTATAAATGTAAGAGAACATTCAGGGTCAGGGCATTTCTTGCTCTGGCCTTTATTGCAAGTATTCAGAGGCAAGAAGTTGTTCTTCCGTCGCTGAGGGAGGAGCAAAGCTGTCCCTGATCACACACCAGTAATCTGAGTCAAGGATATGAAACAAGCCCTTCAGGAAGTGAGCCGATTAAATGTTATTTCCTCAGATAGGAGGCGAGTAAACAAAATTTAGTCAAAGAATCAAAACACTTTAGATTCTTACATTTCCCAAAGTAGTAGAAATAACTGACATCCTATGATAAAAATAAACAAGGACCATGGGAAATTTTTCTCATTCTTACCCATCATGTTGTCTCACTGTTCACGCGTCATGCACATGTGACATGAAAAATCAACCAAGCCACATTTTTCTTTCCTCTTTTGTTGTGTGGTAAATACCAGCTGGAGCTTTGTGAGCAGTGAGTAATACACCTGGCTCAGGATCAAGTTAACTGCCACCTGAAAACTTTCCATTCTGCTATTATCCTCCAGCTCAGGAGTCTCGGGGTCCAACGGATGAGTGAAGGAAACTGCCCCATGGCTGCACTCACCACACTTTTTCCTGTAGCTGTGGGTGCCTGGTGAGGGGAGTTCCCAGATCTCCCCCTGTATCCGTCCCATGCTCAAATATTTCCTCTCACAATGCTTTCCTCTTACGTCTCAGTACCTAAGTCTCTGTGACCAGGCTCTCTCTCCTGGTCATAACATCACAAGAAATAGATATTGGGGACCAACACTGTAGCCCTCCTCCAGGTGACTGAACAAACCCTTCAGACTTCATCTGCGGGCTCCCAGCTGTCATCATTGGGGTGCTTTCCTTAAGCCCATGACACCACATGGGCCTGAAGTTGAGAACTGATAGATCCAGAAGTGGCCATTACCAATGGCCAGTAAGTGCTGGTGATCGACACCCCACTTCTTTGCCTCTTGAGGGAGGTAGCTGTGAAGTATGTGTTTGACGTTTCATAGTAGGTTAAGCTCCTAACACTTCCCTAACCTCTACTTGACTGAGTTCTTTGTCCTGTGTCACAGCCCCTGTTATAGTGCCATTGTTTCCTGTGATGCCCAATTAAACTACTAGCCCTTGAGTCTTCATTTCAGGGTCAGCTTCAGGGAAAGCCCAGTCAAGATGGTCAGTCAGCAGGGTCCCCATGCCCCAATTCTTACAATGGATTCCAAAGCTAAATACATATAATTTTGACTCATCCATAGGATGGTTAATGTTCACAATTCAGGGCCTCCCTGGTGGTGCAGTGGGTTAAGCAATGCACTATGAAACAAACCACAGCCACAGCAGCATGAGTTTGATCCATGCCTCCGGCCAGGGAGGGGACCCACATGGGGCAGCAGACCTCTCCTGCTGTGCCCACTGCTCCCCTCAGCAGTGTACTTCAGTTAATCTGCCTGTTCTCTTCCCCACTCTGTCTCTGGTGGATCCTCTCACCACCTGCACCTCTGGCCCGTACCCCAATGCTTGTATGCATAAATAAATAAATCTTTAAAAAAAAAAGTTCACAATTCAGGGCTCTCCCTGGTGGCACAGGAGTTAGAGACATAGTGCTAGCAAGCTATCGCCAACTGCTGCATCATGAGTTCAATCCCTGGTCAGGGAGCTGACCCACATGGCGCAGCAGACCTCTCCTGTCTCACCCGCTGCTCCCCTCAGCAGCGGTATTTCAGTGAATCTGCCTGTTTTGCTCCCCACTCTGTCTCTGGTGAATTCTCTTCTCATCCCCCACACCTCTGGCCTGCACTCCAGTTCTTGTACGCATAAATAAATAAATATTTTTTTAAAAAGTTCACAATTCATAAACCAAGACTCAAATTTGCTAAACAAATTCCTTAACTGAGAGCATCAATATTCATCAAGCGTGCATCTTCATGCTCTGAAAGTATTCAAACTAAGGACCTCTACTGGTAAATGGTTTAACCGAATACATTTCCCATCATTCTAATGTGCTTTGAAGGATTTGGCATGAGCCTGTGACTCATGATTCACAGGTGTTTTCAGTATCTTTAATTCTGATGCACCAAGTGACCTTGACCATTTTAATTCTTCTATGCACCTAGAATGTGCTGTGCTGTGTAATCATAGTAGCTGGTACACATGCATTTTTAAAGTCTATTTTCCACTATTTCTTCTTTAGTTTCCCTTTTCCCAAGTACCTATTATTTTCCTTTTCTTTCCCTTTTACTTATATTTCTCCCTCCATTAATTTCTACCCTGTCTGGTTTTTGCTTTTTGGACGAAATGATACACCACCATCTGCTATGCCTACAGCAGGTGCTGGGTGCTCAAACAAACCTTTTCAGATGGAGAACTCACTCCTGTGGCTGAAGAATATTGGTTGCTGATGACTCAAAGCTCAGTTCTTCTTCAAGAATTACCCTTACCTTAAAGAAGCTACCTTGCCTCACAAGGGGGATTGAAATCCTTCCTTGTCTTCGCTGAGGACAGTCAGCATTCCTAAAGGCCCAAATCCTTTGTCTCAAATTAGTCTGAAGGACCGTCCCAGCTCCAGTGCCTGTAGGAGCAGGCAGAGCCTCTTCTGCAGTTGCCTGGTGGTTCCCCTTCCCGATTTGCCCAGTCTTGCTTCCTCACTCTTTGCAAGCATTGTTCCTGACAGCACCTCTCAGTTAACGCTCTGCATGAAAATTTCAGGATCTCAGAGTCTATTTCTCAGGAACTTAATCTATGAAAGTTCCAAATAAAGTTCCAAATAAAATTAGAAGAGGGTTACCAATGTGTTGATTTAAGCAATCATCTGTGCACACTCCCTAGAATGTACAAGATGGCATCAAAAAAATTGGAAAATGCCAGTATATATTTGCATATTCTACTACAAAAAATGGATGGGAAAACAAAGTGCATAGATTTGGCTGCATCACAGAAAGCGAGTTAAAACAGCACCCAATATGTGAAAAGGAGCTCAATAACTATTTCCTGAATATCTGACTCAGAATTCTTATATGATTTACAATCATTTCAATACAGTGCTTCAAGGACTGTGTGTTTTAATAAAAAGGCTCATATTTTAACCTATGTGCGGGCACATAAAATAATTTGAAATAAACTGTTTCCTTAACTATGGAAATAATGGGATCAATTTCACAAAGAAGGCACTCTGATCCATTACTTCACTCCAACCCTATCTAAGTGATCCTTGCCATATTTCATAAAGTCAAAAGTCATCATGAAAATGACTTTATGAAGAAGAGATGGTTCGGGCTAATTGGCGTTACATCTAGTTTTTGACAATTGAAAGGTAGATGGAATGTGAATGATTAAGCCGAATGGCAATTTCAAATGTACTATAACTGAAAACATCCATCAGTACCCCTAATCGACAGCTGTTTCTTTCTCTCCATCATCTTGATGGAAACAATCCCAACACCCCAATACTCCCAAGGCTCTCCTATTCATCCCTGCCCATGATCTCCTCACCATGTTCCCACATCACTCTCAATTTTATCCTGGGAGAATCTATGAAAAATTTTCCTGAGGCTTTCCCCAAACTCAGTCAAGTTTGGTGTGTGTGTGTGGCAGAGAGTGAAGGTGAGGGACGGGTGAGGGAAAGGTGAGAGGGGACAAGCTCTGAGAAGAGATATTGCTACCAAAAAAATTAATTAAAATGAGGGCCTCCCTGGTGGTGCAAGGGGTCAAGCACCGCATTCTGAAGCTATCCACAGTCACTGAAGAATGAGCTCGATCCCTGGCCAGGGAGCTGACCCACATGGCCCAGCAGACCCCTCCTGTCTTGCCTGCTGCTTCCCCCAGCAGTGTACTTCAGTCAATCTCTCTGTTCTGTTCCCCCGCTCTGTCTCTGATGAATTCTCTCACCCCCGCCCCCCATATCTGGCCTGTATGCCAGTTCTTATATGCATAAATAAATCTTTAAAAAATTAATTAAAATAAAAACACAAAGTGAGTCAATGATAAAGGAAAGACAAGGCAGAAAAGGTAAAAGGATAATGCTTCTGAAATGGCATTTCCCATGTATTTCCAAAGCACATCTTTTGATGCTGCTTTCGTTGACTGCAGTCCTTCAATTGTAACTACACAAATCCGTTTTTAGTTAGGGTCATGCTAACATCTGTAATAAATTGACCTCAAATATATATAATTCTCAAGCCTAATAAAAGTTTATATATTGCTCACATAGATGTGGTTTTTCTGGGTGGTGGGTGACTCCTGAATGCTCTCTGTATTATGTTACGTTTTATCACATGGCTTCCCCTTCCCCGAGGCCTCACTTTCATCAGCATGCTATCAGAAGAGGAAGTGGAGTAAAGAGGAGATATACCTATTTCTAAAATGGTATGGCTCAGGAATGGCATAAATCATTTCTGCACATAGTGCTTTAAGTAGCATTCCGTCTCCAGGCCACCACTAAATACCAGAGAGACTGAGAAATGTAGTCTAGCTGTGTGCCCAGGAAGAAGAGGAAGCTCATTTTCATTAAGCAGTTAGCAGAACCAGACACAGAGCCTTTGTGCAGTACAAGGAAGGGGGAAAAGCAAATACCAAGCTCCTCAAGCGTACCAGGGGATCTTAAAGATGCCGGCTGGCTGAAAGCAGATGTCAGTCAATGGAGTCTACCTTCTTCAGCTCTCCTCAAAGTGCCTAAAACTTAGTACCTAACAATAACATTCATCTTTCAAAACAGTTGTACCAATACACCAAACTAGGTCCCACATAAATGTTTTATCTCTGAGACAGCATAGATGGCCTCTTAGGAACTGACTGAAAAGATTTAAGTCAGTCTCTTCCCTGATACCACTACGTTGGGCACTAGGATTTCAATCCTGAAGACCAGTGGGACTTGAACCAGTTTATTTTCTTAGCATTTATCAACAAATGGAAAAACTCTTTTCACAAAAGCCAGTGAAGAGAAAAACCATTTCCCTTGACCTGTTCACACAAGAAAACACTGAATTTACATGTCAACATTCAAACCAGACAGCAGAATTTTATTTGAAGGAGATGACAGCCTTGTGGTGTGTGGTATTCTCTTTGTACTTATTCACTCTTCCAGATGAATGAGAAAGAACAATTGCTCATTCTGAAGATGGCTGCAGAGAAGAACTTGCAACCCGTCCCATATTTTTTTAGTTCAAAAAGGACATTCCTGAGGGAAAATGTGATCAAGTTTATAGGAATGAAACGAAACTGCCTGTGTAGGAGGCTTTCACTTTATAGCCTAAATGGTTAACTCAGGCGTGTCTACACACAGGGCAGACGAATAATAATTAAGAACTGTCAGTGAACACAGACACACTAGATATTATCAGTGTTTACCAGTGGTGTCTGCTCATACTTACAAATCACTTTATAATGTTCAAGAAAGTATCTTAGCTCAATTATTTATTTGTAGCTAGTCATATTGCATGGGTAGATAATCTTTTTTTTTTAATTGCTGGTTATATCCCCTAAAGCAAAACCAACCGTGTAATTAATTTAGAGTTGTTTTGCCTTAAAGAAATATTAAGCATCGGAATCACTTCCTTTTCACCTAAGAGAGTACCAAAAAAAATTACACAGTTCTTACAAAAATACTTTAAAATAGACTTTTTTTGCCACGTGGTAGACAGTTTAGAGAGTTAGTATAATTAAGATGAGAAGGAAGACTAGGAGCAATGGGTGGGAAATAGAGACAGAGAGAGTGGTGAGCAGAAAGGAAAACAAAATGACGAAAGAAGCACATGATGGGGGGAAAGGAAAGAGCCAGAATAAGAAAAAAAAAAAGGAGGAATGTTTTCCTAAGAAGAATGGGAAACATTTGGACAAAGTGAAAAACAGAACAGAAAAACTAGGGAAGGGAATTGGGGGAAAGGCTTTCTCCAATATTATAAAGAGTGACATTATAAGCAGAACATTGTTAAGGCTAAATGAGATCAAGTCCACAACTGGTCTGGCTGCGTTGGAGGCTTGAGATGCTTGTTGTAGACTAAGAAAAGCCGTATCTCCACAATTGAAAGTGACTGAAATGGAAAGGATTCTCACGTAAGTGATTCCTCACAACTCACTTTTTGATAATTCAATAAATTCTTTGAAAATTCATATGTAACTTCTATATCATAAAATTCACTTGCTAAAAATATACAGTTCAGGGCTTTTGGCGAATTCACAAGGTTTACAATTATTAGCACTATTTAAAAATACTTTCATAAGACACCTAGAAAAAAATCACCACAGTAACTCCACATACCCTCTACCTAAAAAAGCTCTGGAAAACAAAAGTCTCCTATCTCCACAGATGTTACATTTATATGGAACAATACAATCTGCCTTCTTTCAATTAGCAAATGTTTTAAAGGTTCATTCATGTTGTGGCATGAACAGTATATGCCATTCCTTTTCATAACTGAATAATATTCCATTGTGGGAATATATCACATTTTCTTTATGTATAGTCAGTTGATTAACACTTGAATTATTTCCACTTCTTAATTTATGAATAATGTTGCTTTGCTCATTCCTGTACAAGTTTTCTGTGTGACTATATGTTTTAAATTTTCTTGAGTGTAACACTAGGAACAGAATTGCTGGGTTATATGGTAACTCTATGTTTAAGTTTTCAAGGAATTTCCATACAGTTTATCAAAGTAGCTCCATAATTTATCAAAGACTTATATAACTATTAAAATTTATTCATACCAACAATCCATGAGTGTTACAGATTGTTCACAACCATACCACATTTTATTGTCCAGCTTTTTAGTTATAGGCATCCTAGTGGACGTAAAGTAGCTTTTGTTGTGATTCTGGTTTACATTTCTTCATTTACCTGTGATGTTGAGGACCTTCATGGCTTATTTGTCATTTGTTTATCTCCTTTGGAGAAATAACTAATCAAAAGCTCACTCATTTTTTTATTGAGCTATCTTTTCATTATTAAGTGTTCTCCATAGATTTTAGGCCATATCAAATATTCTCCCATCCTATGAATTGTGTTCACTTTCTTATTGCACAAAACTTAATTTGTGTGAAATTCAATTCATCCGTGTTTTCTTTGGTAGGTTTTGTGTTGGATGTCATATCTAAAACACCACGTATAACCAATCTCATGAAGGTTCACACCTATGCTTACTCCAGTTTTATAAATTTAGCTCATACATGTAGGTCTTTGATCCATATTCACTTAATTTTTGTATATGGTGTAAGTTTAGTGACCATCTTCATTTTTTTGTATGTGGAAATCAGTTGACCCAACACCATGTGCCAAACTATTCTTTCCCCATTGGATTTCCCTGGCACGCTAGTTAAAGAACAATGGACCATAAATATGCCCCAAATTTACTTCTGAGTTCCCTTTCTATTCCATTGATATATTTATTCTTATGTTTGTACTAAAATGTCTTGATTACTTGATTACTGTAACTTTGAAGTGGAGACTTCTGAATTTCAAATATTTTCGTCTTTTTTGCAAAGCTGTTGTCTCTTCTGATGCCTCTTGAATTTTAATATGAATTTTCATATTAACTTGTCAATTATTACAAATGAGCCAAATGGGTATTTTGCAGCGATTGGGTTAAATCATAGCTCCTTCACTAAATTGTATCTTCAATCTCTTTGCCCATCTTCAAAATTCAATTTTTGTGTTCTTGTACCAATGTGTAGGAATTCTTTATAGTTGCTGTATATGTCTTTATCAAATATATGTCTTACATTTATTTTCTAATAAATTGAGTTATTTTCTAACTCAATTATTTTTTCTTTTTATATTCCAGCAAAGAAGGATAGAAAAACATATCTTTTGTTTAGTCAATAAACTTCAAAATTTACCTTCCCATCTTGTAAGGCCACATTTTCCCCAAGGACCGAACCTATAGCCTTTGACATTGCCTAATTTACTTGACTGACAAATTAAAAAAAATAAAGGAAAGCTTGCTGCTTATCTTAGTACTGCCCTTCCCCATGTCCTATGTCCCATGTCCCATGTCTCAGAGGAGGGAGCAAAATGAAATGCTGAGGAGAGGACAGACACACAGAGTATACTTGGAGGATACAGGAAAGCTGGATTAACAGAAATAAAGCCAGTTATAGATTGGGGGCTCAGATGGGTTACCTCCTCATACTCTATAGCCCCAAGTTTTCCTCCTCTTCTCTAGGTATCAAACCAAGAGCTCTTTTTCCAAGCTGGCTTTTGTAACACTTAGAATGCATCCTCCCCAAAAATAGATTATAGAGACTGTCCAACCGTGTGCACTCAGTTCTCAGCTGTACATCTTCGCACTGCTGTTTTTGAATCCTGGTCCCCCCCATCCCACCCCCACTCTACCAGACTTAGAAATGAAGACATTAGATTTTTTGGTGACTTATAGTTAAAGCAGTAATCAAAACCACTTGCTGCAGCTTCTCTGGTTGCCCACCTCCTCTTGAATTTCCCCCAACTCTCAGAAGCCCAGTCCATGCCGGAAGAGGTCACGACCAGAATTAAAATGCAATGTTTGTAAAAGGAAGAGAAATGTCACAGAGAAAATATTACAAAAAGGGATTAAATGTGTCAGCTGTCCAAATAAAAATTTTGAGTTTTAAAATTTTCTGTATTATCCTCTATTTTAATTATTTCTGTTGTCATCTTTACTACATCCTTCTGTTTGCTTTGGGGTTAGTTTGTCCTTTTTCTAATTTCTTAAGGTACAGGGTAGCTTATTACTTTGAAAACTCTAATTTTTAAACATGTAGGCATTAAAAATTAAATTTTCCTCCAAGCACTGTTTTTTCTGCATTCTATAAATTATAGTTGAGTGCTTGTATTTTATTCATCTAAAAGTATTTCTATATCCTAATTTCCTACATGATTTCTTCAACCAATTAAATATTTTTAATACATTAATTTTTTAAGGAGGTATTTTTTCTTGCATCCTTGTTAACCTTTTGACAATATAGGATTTCAACTGTGGTCACTGCAGTTGCACCCAGAGCCTATCACCATGGTCTTTGGTGTTCTTCCCCACACACACACACACCCCTCCCCCTGGAATGCCTCAGATCTATGGTCAGCTTTCAAGGTTTGTCTTCGTCTGACTCTTTGTTTGATTTTTGTATATTCCACATATAAATGAAACCATCCAGTATTTATCTTTCTCTTTAGCATAATCTCTTCCAGCTCCATCCATGTTGCCTCAAATGATATGAGTTTATCATTTTAATTGCTGAGTAGTATTCCATTGTCTATATCTTCTTGATCCATTCATCTTATTGATCCATTCAGCTGTTCTGGGGCATTTAGGTTGGTTCCATAGCTTGGCTATTGTAAATACTGCTGCAATAAACACAGGAGTGCAGATTTCCTTTTGACCAGGTTTTTGTATTCTCTGAGTAGATACCTAGGTGTAGAATTTGCCATGGGTCACATGGCAGATCCATTTTTAGTCTTTTGAGATGATTCCACACAGCTTTCCACAGGGGTTGGACCAGTTTATATTCCCACCAAGAGTGTAAGAGGATTCCTTTTTCTCCATGCCCTCGCCAGCAGTTGTTGTTTCTGTTTCTGATTTTTTAATTTTTTTAAAAATTGTGTCATTCTTGCAGGTGTGAGGTGGTATCGCATTGTGGTTTTGATTTGCATTTCCCTGATGATAAGTGATGATGAACATTTTTTCATGTGTTCATTGGCCATCTGCATGTCTTCTTTGGAGAAATGCCTATTTAGCTTTTCTGCCAATTTTTGATTGAGTTACTTGTTTTGTTTTTGTTGAGTTGTATGAGTTCTTTGTAGATCTTAGATATCAGTCCTTTGTTCGATGTATGGTGTGAAAACCATTCAGTATGATGTGTTTTAATTTTGGTTACTGTCTCATTCACTATACAGACACTCTTTAGTAAATGGATGTAGTTCGTTGCTACTGGAGACAAGCCCTCAAAGTTGTTTTAGAAGTTTATGTTATGGAATGTGTTACCTATGTTCTCTTCTATATATATTGTGGCTTTAGGACTTAGATTCAAGTCTTTTATCTGTTTTGAATTGTTTTTCATGCATGTTGTGAGACAATAATCTTGTTTTATTCTTTTGCATGTGGCACCATTTATACTGAAGAGGCTCTCCTATTTCAGTGTAAAAACCAAACTCCTCTGTTGTAGATTAGTTGACCCAAATTGTGTGGTTTCCCTTTTCTGAAACCTCCCTCAGGCAGAATAGTTAACTTCTTCCTCTTAACTTACTCAGTTCAGATTGCTGTAACAGAAGTGTATGGTCTGGTTTGCTTATAAACAGCAAACATTTATTTCTCAGTGCTCCAGAGACTGGGAAGTCCAAGGTCAAGACAGTGACAGATTCAGCCTATGGCTGTTTTATTGCTGCATCCTCACGTGGGGGTAGGGGTAAGAGAGCTTTATAGGCTCTGTTTTAGAAAGGAACTAATCCCATTCATGAGGATGAATGGGATTCATTCACCCTCATAATCTAATGACTTCCAATGTTCTACCTCTGAACACCACAACCTTGTGGATTAGGTTTCAACATATGAATTTTGGAAGGACACATACATTCAGTATATAGCACTCCCAGGATGCTGCCAAAAAGACCTCATAGTATTTATCTCATGAAATGTAATATATATTTACACCTCTGTCTCCTACACAAAGCAGATAGTTTACATTTTTTGCTGTAGACCCCAGAACAGTCTGGGATATCTTGGAAGTATTCAAAAATTTGATGAATGAAAAATTGTATTTATTCTGAAAACATCTAAAAAAAATAGTCACACTGACGCTATTTTATCTGATTTTTGTCCTCATATCAATATAATTCACCTCGTTCTATGGGCAACTAAAGCAGAAAAGATAAATAGACTGCAGTGTCATCTGACAGTAATTGACAGTTAATGAACAACTCAGCTAGATAACTACAAAAAAATAATAAACACAAAAACTCAATAAAATAACTCAAATTACATAAACTGTGTATGTATTCATATGTTTGTGTGTATGTGAAAGAAATAGGGTGTAAGAAGAAAGAAAATAAAAAGAGAGGAAGGATCATATAAATTTTAAAAAAATTTTAACCTAGTGATATTTGCAGAACTACTCCTATTAACCTTCTTGTTTATTGTTTTGATGGCCTTGCAAAAGAATAAAAGTAACCATTTTTAAAAGTCTTTTCAGACTGATACTTTACTCAAGAATGTGTAAAGGGATAAGAGAGATTCTAGGTTCCTTTAAAAAAGGAAAGGAATGCTCCCATATAAAAAATATGGTATTTCTGGGATTCAGTTTGTTCAAACACACCAGGGTGACTTTCCAGGCCTCAGTCCAATTGTTTGATGCATTCAGAAGTCCTGTGCCTACTCATAAAAATGTCTCAGATCAAAGACTTTGAAAATTGTTAAGGGGTTTTAGCTGTCCTAAGCACTGCAATGTTGGCCAAAGGGAGGAACTTCTATTCAATATTAAGCCTAATAGACCAATGACTATAGTTTTTCTCATTCTAGAAGTACACACACACACACACACACACACACATTTCCAAAGAGGGCAAGTAACCTCAAAGGATTGGAGAAGTCTCTAATTCAGTTCAGCATTTGCTTTTAAGTGTTTCCTTTCCTACTCTTATTCTAGGACACCTAAACTCCATCAATCACAAATAGATAATTGCTGCCACTTGGGAAACTTTCTGGCAACAAAACTTAGGTCCTGAAGCATGGTGGAATTTTATGTTTAAAATGATGTTCAAAACAACCCATTGCTTTAGTAGTAGAGTTATTCACAGTTTGGAACCAAATCTGAAATGCCATGCCCAGAAGAAAGCCAGACCTAAAAACAACTAAATGTGTTTTCTGTGGATGAAATGAAAAAGCAGAGCAAATCCATCTTGCTCAAAAGGTTACATAAGGTAAACTTTGTTCTTAGACAAGGATGGAATATAAGTTGATAATGACTAATATGTCTTTACCAGTTTCAGTTAAAGCCATCCAAGAAATACTATCAAATGGAAAGTCTCAAAATTTGATCTATGGCAACCTATAAACATTGAGAGTACTGTCATTGTTGAAAATGAACAAAAATCTGAATCCATTTTTAGAAAACACATTTAGTATATTCACTAAGTCCCTCAAAGTTCTGTCAGTGACTGCTAAGGGAATGTACCTTATACCCTCAGTATGCCATTCTCAGTAATAAAGAATGTCATTTACAATATACAAATTTGTGAAATGGGAATAATCAACCTGTAGGTAAAAAAAAATTCAGGGTAATAAATTAAAGCAAACCCATGCCAATGTATATTGTAATAAAATCTCATAGTACTAAAAACAGAAGAGACATTCCTAAACTCTTTCAGAATATTAAAATAACTAATATACAAAGTATTGGCTAACAGAATGGCAATGGGTTTCCTGATAGAACACCAGACCCCAGTAAATAATGGATCAATGTCTTCAAAACTCTAATAGAAAATTCATTCCAATCTAGGATTATATACTCAGGCATACTATTAATCATCACCAGAGCTAAAATGTACACATTTTTGAATACTCAAAGCCTCAAATGATTTTTGTACCATGCAGTATTGCAAAGGAAACTACTGGAGGGGTTACATCACTAAAATGAGGAGACACTTTAGTCAGGAAAGAAGAAGCATGAGTTTCAAGAAACCAGAGGAGAGAGAGACATAGTAGAGAGGAAAGCTAATCCCTGAGATGATAATGGAGATCCCAGAACATCTGCTCTCTCAAGTCTAGGGCACAACCAGTCCAGACTGGAGCATACAAAGAGGGTGTCAGGAGGAATCATTCTAAAAAGTGAAAGTTGGAATTTTACAGATTATCTGATATACTGTAACAGTCACAGAAGATATATTCTGGAGAAGAATCTGAAGATAAATTATTATAAGGGGTAGAAAGTGAGCAAATAAAAAAATTAGATGATTATGAAATCAAGAGAAAGCAAGCAGTTACTCAAACCAGAAAATATAATCAGTACACTACATGATTCAGATGTGGATAATAATGTATAATTAACTGACTATTTATCTAACCAAAATCTATGCCTTAATTAGGATGTCCGCAAGGGATTAGTATTGTGTGTAGTAGAGGTAAACCCAGAGAGTTAACTCCTTATTCTTCATATTAGGAAGTCAATAGATCGCAAAAGTGAAAAATCAAGAAATAGCAGGGTATGTCTGTTACCTGAACATACATAGAATAACAATGAAAAGGTTAAATGTGATTGCTTTGAAGAATGGGGATTAGGGAGGGAAGGAATAAAAACAGAGGATTGCTATTTTTATAATAAGTTTCAGGGGCATCCTTGGTGGTGCAGTGGGTTAAGCAACGCACTATGAAGCAAACTGCAGCCACTGCAGCATGAGTTCGATCCCTGCTGCTGGCCAGGGAGGGGACCCACATGG
>JAGFMF010011681.1:10180462-10215497 GCA_019455555.1 Galemys pyrenaicus
TGCTCCCCTCAGCAGTGTGTTTCAGTCAGTCTACCTGTTCTGCTCCCCACTCTGTCTGGTGAATCCTCTCACCTCCCTGGACTCTGGCCTGTACCCCAGCTCTTGTTAAATAAATCTTTTAAAAAAAAATAAGTTTCATCGAACTTTTCCCAAATACAATTATTAAAGTAATATATATTGACATGGAAAGACCTCCAAAATATATTATTTTTTTATTGGTGCATATTTGGCAACATGCATCAATAATTTTGCCTATGAAACTCAAGCTGTACGTGACATTCCAGCAACTTATTTATTTTAAAATTAGAAATCTCTACCTCTTGATTCCCTTCATTCATCTTGCCCACCTCCAAGCCCCTTCCCCTCTGACAATGACCACATTTAACTTTTAAAACAATGTAAATATCCAACTTTGATAAAAATTGAAATTCTAAAAAAAAAAAGGAAAAAAGAAGTAAATAGCATGCTATGCTCAAAATCATCTATCAGAGTACCTGGTTTGTAACAAATAGCTAATAACGTTTCAAATTTAGTTTTTAAATAACAGTAGGAAAATTAGATGTTTACTCTAATTCTTTGACATAAGAGGAAGGGAATGATCCAGAACATAGAATCCAGGTGCATGTTGTCCAAGAATGAATGATGATATCACATCTTTTGGAATTATGTGAATCTTAATGGGTAGTAACTCAGGCACAGCAAGGGAACAATGCTAGTTCCCCCATATCTGCAACTTCATTTCCCACCATTTCCGTTGTCAACTGATCTGAAAATGTTACATACAATAAGATATTTTGAGAGAGAGACAGGGAGATTCACATTCACATAAATTCCATTACAGTGTATTATAATGTTAGTTCTACTTTTATTATTAGTTATTGTTATTAATCTCTTACTGTGCCTAAATTATAAATTAAATTTTATCATATACAAGAAATAAAACAGTATATATACAGAAAAAAACACTGCCGGTGGTTTCAGGCATCACCAGGTGACTTGGAAGATATGGCCCATGGATACAGGTGAGCCCCATATGTTAGACATGTATAATAAATGCATTCACTTGGCCAAAGTGTAAGACAGATCAGAATTGTAAGAAAACTTAGTGAAACAGGACCAGGTTCTCACTTTCAGAGAGATCTAGAGTGGCTCTCAATCTGGATGAGCTTCACTTGAGGAGCTTAAAAAACCTGAAGGTCTGGGGCCTCCCTGGTGGCACAAGGGGTTAAGCACCACACTACAAAGCTATCAACAACCACTGCAGTGCAAGGTCAATCATTGGTCAGGGAGGGGACCCACATGGCGCAGCAGACCTCTCTTGCCTCACCTGCTGCTCCCCTCACAGTGTGTTTCAGTCAGTCTGCCTGTTCTGTTCCCCACTCTGTCTCTGGTGAATCCTCTCACCCCCCTGCACTCTGACCTATACCCCAGCTCTTGTCTTAAAAAAAAAAAAAAAAAAAAGCCACCCTGATGGTTTCTGCATCCTAAACTGCTTAAGTCAGACTCTTCTTCAAAGTGCCTCAAATGATTCAACATGTAGCTGATGCAGAAAACCACAGCCCTAAAGTGTGAGTTCATGAGACTGGGCTCTCTGCCACTTCCTGAGTCCTAGCAAAGAACAAGGAGAGGGAGGAACAACCAGTGGGGGGATAAGTTGGGTCGCCCTCTCTTACCAGATCCAACCTGCACCTCTAACCCAAAGTCAGCCTTCACTGGTACCCGTTACAAGAAAGCATCTGTGGGTAGTCTGAGGGCATGCCCTCTTCACGGTCTCCTCTTCCCCTCCTTCATCCTCACTCCTTGGATGGAGAGTTATGATCTGTGAATCTCTTGACACACTGATGGGGAGTGTGCCTTCAAGGCAAAGAACATACTAGAAACTTAGAGTCCAGGTGAAATGGACCATTTTTCTGTTTCTAAGGCCACTGACCTGTGTGTGGCAGGGTCAGGTATATGGGCCCCGCTGTTTCAGCATTTCTGCATGTAGAAACACGGTATCTCATGAGAATTCAGTGAGACAGGAGTTGTACGCTATCTTAGCCTACTTAGGCTGCCACAGCAAATACCATAGATTGGGTGGCTTCAACAGAAATTCACTTTCTCACAGTTCTGAAGGTTGAGAATGGTCAAGGTGGCTAGGGAGAGAGGGAAGGAAAGAGGGAGGACGAGAGGCAGAGTTTTGTTTTTCTCTTCTTTTAAGGGCACAAATCCCCTCATGAGGGCCCCTCTCTCATGACACTGTCTCAACCTAATTATCTTCCAAAGGTCCCATCGGGGTTTAGCATATGAATTTGGTTGTGGGGGAAACATTCAGTCCACAATTTAAACCTGGCTCTCCATATCCGGAAGGCTACAGTGCCTGGAAGATATTTTGTTCCCTATCTAGTCAATTATTACGGATGCCCTCCTTCAGTTCATAAGAGTGTGAGTGGGAAAAGTTGAGATCTAAATCTTCTAGAAACGCTCAAATACAGTTTGTAGGAAAACCCAGCTGATCCCATACTACCATTCTGATGGCCTAGAAAAGTGGCTGGAGTTTTCCATTGTCCTATGCCAACAACTGGTATATGTGTTTCAAATATGACACAGGTTATATACACTGCATGAAACTAAAAAGGAAGACACTCTCCTAGGTCACAAAACAGAAGTGCAATTAAAATATTTAACGATGGTTGAGGCATAGGCAATGATTTATAAATCATATGGAAGTATTTCAATATATTAGCAATATGCTTGTTAATACCAGTGCATTCCAGCTAAACTTAAATTTGCACTGAGTGCTTACAAGGGTTTTGGCACATATGCATTAATGGGTTCAGGAATGCAAAAGGTATGAAAGTGAAGCCCAGGTCTGGCCTCCTGCTTCTCCCCTCCCTTCCTGTCCTCCTTCACTCTCCCTTTTCTCCACTGAACTTGTGAGTCCTCAACCTGAGGAGGCCCAGTCACAGGGGATGCCTTAGCTAGAACTGGAGCTCAGGGTTAGTTACAAAGCTGAATCAACCTTCCTTACAGACAGGCTCTGGCTTGGGAAATAGAGAAGTGAAAGGGAACCAAAAAAAAAAAAAGGTCCCTTAACGCAGCTGGAGACAGGGAGAATCACAAGCATAGTGAAAAGGAGGCTCTTCATTCAAGTTGCCTCAAATTACATCTGTCCACACACGCATGCAAAATGCTGCTTAAAAAATAAATGAGGTTAATTTCTCTTTATGGGTTCCCTTTCATCTTAGGGTTTCAAAGCACTTTGCCACAAAAGAGCCCCATCTTCACTTATATATGTATTTAATCTAAATATAAATTGAGGGCCCTAAGGGTTAAAGTTTGGTGAAACCTTTGAACTTTTGAAAGAAAAAGCACTAAAAAGTTTTATTTTATCATTATAAGAGCCCAGTGGCCAGCCGAGGACCACACAGCCAGAAAACTCCAGTTCTGACAAAGGCCACTCCCCCGCTCAGATGACACGCTTTCTAATTAAAATCACAATTAAAAACAGCAGGAGGGGGGTGGAAAGTGGTAACTAAACCGCCCTCTCCCCAGAAACTGAAACACTCACCACTGACTCACACAGGATGGATGCATCTGATTTTTTCCAATAAGCATTTGGACAAAAGAAAAGAAATCCTAGTCCCGGCGGCCGCCCTCCTCCTGACCCAGTAAACTCCGTGAGTGGTCGGTGACGCAGCCCGACTCGCTGCCACCTCAGCCAGCGTCCCAGCGCAGGGAGCCAGCCTGGCCTCCCGCGGATGGGAATTTTGTTTGTATTTGCATTTTTCCGCAAAGGGAAGTCTCAGAATCTCCCTAATTCCAGAATGTGAGTCATTAGTGGGTGTTTGTTTTTTGGGTTCTGAGTTTGAGTCACCACCCTTCCTGCTGCTGGTCTTCTCATTCCAGGGGAAATGGCTGAGAAAGGGTCTGAGACACATTTGTGAGGCTTAAAAGTGGACAAGTGGCGGTCGGTCAGTGGGTAGCTGTAAAGAAGTATGAAGCATTTATAAATAAGTGGGAAAGAGGAAGGTGGGGGGTGGTAAGTCTATAAAGGATGTGCTTGAGGTAAACGGAAGTAGAGTCTAGTCAGGGTAAAAATAGACAACTGCTTGTTTGTCAGTTCAGGAGGGATGCGGCTGCTGAAGAACAGACTCTTAGACCCACCTGCAGGCTGTAGACCTCACTGGCCACGGAGTAAGAGTGAAGGGACCCAAAGGGTGGACGAATTCTGCAACCTCAAAGACCATTTTAGTTTTGAAAGCTATCTCCCTGATGTTCCTCCCATTAGTGCTATACCTAACAGCTTTTATTCCTGGAAAGATACAAAGACCACCCAGACTTCTACAACAGGGATGGTTCTCCAAGATTTCAATGCTGTGCCAGAATCCAGGAGTCCAAAATAAATCCCAGTTTGAAAACCAATATGACAGTTTAAGCTAACCCAGCAATCAATTTTTATTTCAGATTGATTGACATTGTCAATCAATCAAGTCATTCAAAATGAATGGAGAAAAAAATGATCAAAGAACAAAATGCCAGATTTTGAGCTCATGAACAGCTCAACTGGATTTGTTCCTGGGAGACATTTGACCACTGGGTTCCAGTTTCCCTTTTAGAAAGCTGAGATTGCAAATGAGAAAAGCTGCCACTTTTCCACTGGTTTGAATGTGGAAGTCAAAGTGGACCTTTTGCATGCAGTAGGAAGTTGGGTATAATGTTTCATGTCTGGTATATGTAATTAAAGATATCTGGAGCCCACTCCACATCTGTCACCATATTAGGGACTTCAGAAAGCTCAGAAAAACAGCCCCTGCCCTACCATCGAAAATGTTAGACAGCCTACACAAATCCTTGACAGAAGTGTTAAGGTAATAAAAACTAGCTCTGCTGTCAGTATTATTTGATTCAAAGCATTCTCATTTAGAGGAAACAAAATTATAATGCACATCACCAAATGGAAAACAGAGATTATAAACTTAGAGCTCTTTTCCTGGGACCTTGCCATCTGAAGTGAAAAGATTTGTTTGCAGAATACTTTTTACATTAATGTCTTAGTTTCTTGTTTTTAAAGATAATTATCTATAGATATCATAGAACTTCCTGAACTACGTGTTTGCTGTGGACACATATATTTGAAAGATGCCCCAAAACAAAACAATTAACACACACTCCTGATTAAGAGGGTATGCTTCATTAACCCATTGTTTGTGACACAGCTTTACACATTCTCTCAAAAATAATTAAATAAACAAAAAGAGATCTGTGTTTTTACTCTGATAGCATCATGAAACTTTTTCAGAATAATTTTCTCTTAACCTACCCATACTTGGGTACCACTTCTTGGAAAAATGATTGATAAGATCTTTTCAGATCTCAGGGCAAACCATCACTGGTTTCCATGCCAACATTGGGGCGGTTGTCCAGCTAAATATCCAAGAAGCAGACTCCCCAGGGGGATAGATTTTCTGTTACACTGATTCTTTAGCCATAGATTATCAACATAAGGTTAGATACCTGACCCAAGTCAGTTCACTTGGAGTGCTGCCTTGGAATTTTCAAACTGAAACATGACAGAGCCTCACATTCTCTTGTATGAGAGCATGGAGTGTAAGATTTGGAGGAATATAGAGGAAAACAATCTTCAGCAAAAAAATAAAAGGATTTTATACCAAAGAGTGAGACAGAGAAAGTGCTGGTTGCATTTGAGCTTTGGGTTCTATTCACTTCACTTGTCTTAAGGCATTAGCTATACCAGAATCCTTCTAAAAATTATCACCACCACTCTTGTTTTTGTTTTTTTTTCTGAACTACTTGTTTTCTAAAACACCACAAGAGATACATATTTGACTCAGCTTATTGTGAAAAAAAAAAAAAAAAGAATCAAGGTTGTAATGTTTTTCTTAAAGAAAATTTGATCCAAGGGATGACAGAGATAATTATACTGTTAAGAATCTGGAAATCACTCTTGTAGGATACACCACCCAAGTTTTGCGATTCTCTGTAAGATCAGAGAATGTCATCTTTATACTTCTAGGAACTCATCTAAGATATAATTAGCTTTGTTTTCCTAAGTTAATGCTTCTTTTTCACTGTGTATTATCTACCCACTACTAGAGCACCAGTCACACATGGTAGGAATATTGATGTATTCAAATACCTGTGTCCTAATCCTTTTTTTTTTTTAAAGATTTATTTATTTATGCATACAAGAGCTGGGGTACAGGCCAGAGGTGTGGGGGTGGTGAGAGAATCCACCAGACAGAGCAGGATGCAGAACAGGCAGATCAACAGAAGCACACTGCTGAGGGGAGCAGCGGGCAAGGCAGGAGAGGTCTGCTGCGCCATGTGGGTCCCCTCCCCGGCCAGCGGCAGGGATTGAACTCGTGCTGCAGTGGCTGTGGTTTGCTTCATAGTGCGTTGCTTAACCCACTGCGCCACCAGAGCAGGCCCTGTGTCCTAATCCTTTTAAGTATGTTAACTGTTCAAGCTTAAAGATAGAAGGAACAATGAAATTAAAAGGAAAGATAGACACTAAAATACCTGGCACAAAAATCAAGCTTAAAGTCAAAAGTAATGATTTTTAAATTTAAGGATTTGGAAACCATATGCTACAATTTTGTTTCACCACTGATCAATAGATGAATGAAACTTATCTCTCTCCATCTCATCCTTACATAATCTCTATTTTACTTACTGCTGATTATATCATTACACATTCTTTCCTTTCCTTAGTAAGAGGACCCCTTGATTTTTAGCTAAGCAAATGGCAGCTGAACCAAGAAGCACATTTCCAGCCTCCCTTGCAGCTACTAAGTTTTGACCAATAGTATGTTGCAGAAATGATGTGCTTCACTTCTGAATCATGCCTTTAAAAGGTATGAGCTTGCTCACTCCAAGCCCCTTTTAATTTTTCATTGACTATAATACAAATATGGTGGTAGACCATGGACTAGGCATCTTAAATTGCCAAATGGAAGCTGCATACCAAGGATGGTAGGTAGTACAAGAATATAGAAGGTGTTAAGGTATGTGATTTCATGGAACTACCATCTTAAACCTGAACAGCTCACATTTTGACAGTTAATATAAAGGTTAAACAATCAGCTATTTAATATACTGCTATGTCTAGGTATTTATTATTAGAGCTGAACTTGTATATTATCTAATACATTGACACAATCAAAATTAATCTGGCCTGGAATTTGTCTTGTCTTTAGTTGACTCATATACATCTATGTCTTTCAGACTTTTGACAACTTTATGTATTTTATCACACTTCCCATTCCTATGTGCAAATGATATTATTATGAAATGTAGGTCCTCATTCCTGTTAGGGATTCCAAAAGAATACCAGGCTGTAATAATTAATATTATTTGTATAATTTATTTGGAACTCACCTACTACCACAGATTGCTTCTCGTTGTCATTTGGGTGGCATAGTCCTTCATAACTATTGGCCAATATGCAAAGATACAAAACAAAGAGGTAGTCTATGATAAATACCAGATGAATGAAAGAGGAGAGAGCATGATGGGAGTTTCCTGCAAGGAAAGGATCTGCTCGGCAAGAGCTGTACATTGTTCTAGGTATCTTGATGCCAGACAGCAAATTCTTACTAGAAGGAAAGAAGAATGTGCTATGACTTTGTGGAGGAAAAGAGACTCCCTCATACTTGATTGTGGTATACTGTGGTATAAGTGGTATACTCTTTATACTACTAGGGAAAACCATATTGGAGGACAAAGCATCATGTTCAGACTTCAGGTGGAAGGCACTTGTTTCTGGTACTACAGATGATGGGCTGAATTGACTATAGAAATTAAACTCATCAAAGAGAGAGGCTGACGTTGCCTTGCTCTTTGGCTTGATTCCTGCCTAGGTTTGTGAGGCATAGAAATAATTATTTAGGGCCTCCCTGGTGGCGCAATGGGTTAAGCAGTGCACTATGAAGCAAACCACAGCCACTGCAACAAGAGTTAGATCCCTGCCACCGGTCAGGGAGCTGACCCACATGGCGCAGCAGACCTCTCCTGTCTCACCCGCTGCTCCCCTCAGCAGTGTGTTTTAGTCAGTCTGCCTGTTCTGCTCCCAGCTCTGTCTCTGGTGAATCCTCTCACCTCCCTGAACTCTGGCCTGTACCCCAGTGCTTGTATGCATAAATAAATAAATCTTAAAAAAAAAAGAAATACTTAGTAGATAAAAGCCAAGTAGTAGAAAAGAGAGGTAAATAGGACTTCACAGAAAGGGGTCTTATTTGAGATTCTAAATTAAGGGCATCCATTAAGAAATAGATTTTTCTGGAATTTGAAGGTGAAAATGGACAACAGGCAGTATGAACAGCAGTCTTGAGAAAGGGAAATACATCACAATTTGCATCACAATTAAGCATTGACAATTAAGGTAGGAGGTGTAAAGGGCATAGTCTTGTCAGTGTGTTTGACTTCCCTTACTCTCCAAATCATTTGTGATTATGATTGTTCTGTCAATCACATGGCCCTGCCTTCCACCTGGTAAGAATTAGCTTGGGACTCTGTCCAGTCAGGCACTCTCAGTCCCTGATCTAGAACTTCTCTGGAGTAGTCACATAACCTAAGCAGAGCTAGTCAGAGTCCTATGAAGAGATTAATAAAGGTACAAGAAGAGACAGGATTAATACTAGTTTCTGTGATCATTAGTGAGGAAGACCTGAAAGAGGCCTGACTAATGTTCAAGTAACCAACGATGAGATTAGAAAGAAGATATAGGTGTGTTTCAGTGGCCCTGAGTGCTAGACAAAAAGTTTGTATGTGTTTCTGGTGATGACAACATAAGTCATTTCAACAAGAATGCTATTCAGGTGGTACAATGTATCTGAGTGGAGACAAGACCAGAAGCATCTTCTAGCCTCGTCACTTCCTGTTAATTGACCACATGCAAATTTTGAGCCACTATTTTCTCATCTGTAGAGTGAAGGTAATTTCACTCTGCTGCATGGTTAAATAATATATGAAGCTCCTAATACAGTATCTGGCACATTATTGGCATAATAACTCTTCTTATAGAAATGGTAGTGGTCATGGTAACAATAGAAGAAGAGGAGGAGGAGGAAGAGGAGTATGTGGGTGATATGGGTAGACTAAGTTGTTGAGAGTGGAAATGTGAGAGCTATAGGCAAATAGGTCTACATACTATCAGGAAATGGGAAGTGAGAAAAAGGGAAAAGTAAGTTGTGATTCAAGGTGAAAATATCTTTTAAATTGACTCGAGCTTTTACTTCTTTTGCACCCATAAAACCAAAAATAAGCAAAGTAAAAATAATGGAAGACGACTCTGTGCCCTGTGTGTATTGAAGTGTTTGTATATAGAAGGAAGCAGAAGTTAAAGACTACACTGAATATCCCTCCTAGCCAGTGAGAGCCACCTAATTTGCAGGGCTTTGTGCAAAATGAAAATTTAGGGTCCCCTGCTCAAAAGTCAGGAAAACAGTTGTTTTCTTTCATTCACAGACTCTCAATCTTAGTGTTTTTATTACTGATGTTCTGGTTATTTTTGTGTGTGATAGATGTGTTACAAGAAGAATCTCTACAAGGAAGGTTCCATGTTCCCTCTCACCCTTCATGAGAGCTAAGCAACCAGGTGAGGATACAGAACACTTGGTGAGACACACAGGAGACATGGAGAGACATGTGGACTTGGGACTTACACCAGAATTTGGGGGAACTTGGAGAGACACATATTGAGACACTTGGGAGAGACATGTGAGAGACACAGAGAGAGACTGACAATGGCAGCTGTTATCTTGATTTGCACTTTGATTTTATTCCTTTGTCCCAGACTTGCCTGGGCCCTTTTGCCCCTTTCCAATGGTTCCCCAGAAAAAGATGCCCAAGACTTGTGGCAACTTTTCAGGTCTCAGTGGCCTCACTTCAGGCAATCCTGTGTGGTTGGGCATTGACTAATGAGGAGATGGGTAACTATGGGTATTTTATTGGGAAACCACTATTTTTCCTTCTCTTCGCTCTTTATACACAGTAATCCTATTAAAGTTCTATCACACCAAGAGTATGCTTTGTTTTTGTTTACATGGATGGTTGTGTACATGCAAGTTTGTGGGTCCTGGGTTTCTCTTCAGCCTGCCCACTAACAGAAATAATAACAAGTAACATCACATTTTCTCTGGCTTAAGGAAAATAGGGTGAATGAACCTAACCTCCAGGTACCTGGCTTCCTAACCTGCAAATTGACTAGCACCTGACCTGATCCTTCCCACACTTGTGCCCAGGCCCCATGCCAGGAACAGAGGGCACTGGTCACTGGGCAGAGGTGAGAGACAGATAGAGAACTAGTCCTGGGAAACAGCAGTAGAAGTAGCTTGGGACTGACTGTTTGTGAACTGACATTCCAGCTCATGCCCCAGACTTTAATTAGAAACTACAAATTCAGGTCCTCCCTGGTGGCCTAGGGGCTAAGTCTGAGCACTATCACCACCAAGGACTGAGTTCAATCCCCAGCCAGGGAGGCAACCCACATGGTGCGGTATATCTTTCCTGTCTTGCCCACTGCTCCACTTAGCAGTGTAGTTCAGTAGATCTACCTGTTTTGCTTCCCTACTCTGTCTCTGGTGAATTCTCTCATTTCCCCCACCCCTGCTTCTCTGGAATACACCCCAGATCTATGCAAAAATAAATAAAAAATAAAAATCTTACAATAGAAGAATAATTCTTTAAAAACAGAAAATATAATTCAATGTTAAGATTATTAAAATTTTTGAGATGGTGGTTAAAGAATAATAAACCCCCAGTATGTGGTCTCCTATGACTTGACAGGGCCATGAGACATCCAAATATTTGGTCAAACGTGATCCTGTGTTTATCCAAGATTGTTTATGGATAAAATTAACATCTAAATCTGTACACTAAGAAACACAGATTGCGGGCCTCCCTGGTGGCGCAGTGGGTTAAGCAACACACTATGAAGCAAACCGCAGCCACTGCGGCACAAGTTCGATCCCTGCTGCCGGCCAGGGAGGGGACCCACATGGCGCAGTAGACCTCTCCTGCTGTGCCTGCTGCTCCCCTCAGCAGTGTACTTCCGTTGATCTGCCTGTTCTGCTCCCCACACTCTGTGGTGAAGCCTCTCACCCCCCCACACCTCTGGCCTGTACCCCAGTGCTTGTATGCATAAATAAATAAATCTTTAAAAAAAAAAAAAAGCAGATTGCCTACCCTCATACAGGTGGGCCTCATGCAATCAGAAAAATAATACAAAGAGGTTGATTCCCCTTCCAGTAAGAGAATTTTCCTGCCTTAAGTTCATAGGCAAACTTGAACATCAGCTCTTCCTGGATTTCAAGTCTGCTAAATAATTGGCTGGAACTTCCACCATTGGCTTTCCTGCTTCTCAGGCCTCCGATATAAACTGAAACTAAACCATCAGCTTTCCTGGGTCTGCAGCTTTCTAAGTGATCCTGCAGCTCTTGGGCTCTGCTAGTCTCCATAATCACATGAGCCTCCTTATAATAAATCTCTTTATACACAAATTTATTTATATATGCAACTGTTGGTTCTGTTTCTCTGGAGAACCTTCTGAGTGTAGGACCTTGTATGACTGATCACATATCTATGAAACTGGCCCTGTTCTTATTTTTCCCACTTGCCATCACATCACTCACTCACACACACACACATACACACACACACACAGATTAATCCATGGAAAAAAGTTGCCTTGAATTGAATGAGCTATCAGCAAAGTCTTAACTGTCATTATAAAGTACACATAAATTTTATATATACAACAAAAGTACAGACTCCACAAGAAAAGTTACAAATGTCTTGTGTCTCAAAATCATGTAGTGAAATCTATTAATCTAGAAAAATATTAATTTTATATGTTAAAGGGTGAGAGTTCAGAAATAATAAGTAAGGCCTGTCCTTTGCTTAGTTAGCTGTACACCCTGTGCATGGTCAACAGTGTATTTGTACTTGCGGACCACAAGACCTTATCCAAAACCCTGGGCCTAGATGTCAGAATTAAGAATTATCTTGGATTTTTTGGAAAAGTAGTACAGTATACGTACTATGTACTATTTACACTGTTAATGGACTCTGGGACAGCACTCTGTACCAAAATACATTAACATTTCTGCAATAAAGCATGTGAATATTTATGCTAGTTGGCCAAAGATTATAAATAGCCTCATGTCAGTTCAGGTAAAATTTATATTTCAAATGAATTCAGCTTCTGTAATGCCAAATGCATTACAAAAACTGTTTGTAGAGCTTTCTAGATTTTGGAAATGCAGATCAGGGTTAGTGGGCTTGTTTCCATGGTTGGTCATCTCATTCACATTCTGCAATGAACTCAGGACAATGAGGGAGGGGAGCTCAAGGAGACTACCCTGTGATATATTGGAAAGGTTAAGAGGAGGGCTTAAGGCTTGGCCTTGTAATTGCATTCCACACCCTTTGGCTCAGATAACAGGCATAAGTAAACCTAGAAAATGAATCAGAACTAAGGTGGAGGAGACAAAATTCCCCACCAAACTCTCCTGGAGTTAATCCTTCAGGTACTCTAGCACACCCACGGAAACTTCCTCATAAGGCATCTTAATGATGACTGCTAGCCTTGCGGCTAGGTACTAGGAAAAAACCATCCAGTTCTTTAAGGAGTATTTATGTCTGTCAATGAAGCACCTGGTTGTACTTAAGTTTATGGAAAGAGCTTCTTTCCTGTAGACACTGGATGTCTGTAACATCCAGTCACTGGTAAACTATTGGGAAGTGTTCTTTTCAAATATGTACATTAAAATAATGACTCTAGTTCTAGAAGACTATCGCCTACACAGATGACTCCCCACCTCACTGCTCTCATGCTCTCAACTCTGCTGATGTCTTCAAATGTACTGAAAGGCCTTCTTAGCATTTTATGACACCATCTTGGAAATGTTCAGACCTGTGGCCATTGCATGAACATTGTTTATTTTAAAATTGTTTTATTTCTTTAAAGAATGTAGTTTGAAAGTGACTCAATGTTGCTTCTGTTGAGGTAAAGGAGGGCTTTTTGCCCACAGGGGCCCTCCACATTGGCAGCACTTTCTCATCTATCTTGGAATTATCCTGCCTTGCCAGGGACAAAATTTACCTGGTTTCTCCAAGTAGAAGGGAACCTGCTTACATCTGGGTTCTTACTGAACTTCTCCTAAACCTCTTAAGTAGCCTCAGTTACTTGCCAAGTTCTATTTTATCCCTAAATAAGATTGTTCGTTCTGGAAAACAACTTCCCTTAGGCTAAAACTTTAAACGGACATAAACATTTAATAATGTTTTTAATTAATGAATAATTTAAAAAATTTTAGTGGGAATTTGGATTTAAATTTCTAGTAATTAGTAATTTTGGTATCTTATATTAGATGCTCAACAAACATTAAATTGTGTAACTGATGTCATTTTTGGAGTCGGTGGGTTTGGAGAGTGGGGTACTTGGGTTCACTCTGGGAAAGGTTTCACCGGAGCTCCCCTTTCAGCGGCACATGGGAAGTTCCCCAGGCAAGTCAAAGAGCAGGTTTATTAGAGAAAGGGGCAGAAAAGTAAAGGATACTTGTATCGGCACCAGCAGGCAGAAAGAGCTGCCCCAAAAGGGACAAGTTTGCTGAGAGAGGCCTGCATGCCGGCCTCACAGGAGGGCGGTCCCAAGGAGAGCTGCTTCTGTGGAGGGAGGTCAGTGCAGAGAAGCCCCGGCAGGTACAGGTCATGGGCAGGCAGGAAGGCTGCTGCCCTGCAGGGAGAGAAAGTTGGTGAAAAGAAGCACCTGCATGGTCATAGGTGATCAGAAGGATGGCTGCCCCGTAGTGGGGGGAAGTGTAGGGTTTCATCTTTTGTTGGTAGGGAGGGGCTCATCTTTGTGGGTAGATGGTTTGTTCCTTAATCTTCATATCTTCACCTTCAGGTGTGTGCTCCTGACACTTCCTTAAGGCGCTCTGATTCCTGTCTATGAGTTGTACCTGCTGATTTGGGCGTTGACCCCTAAGGGTCTTGGTTTCTATAACTGGGTTAATGGCTTATGTTAATCCCTTCTACCCCTGCCTCCTTGTGTGGTAAAGGTTCCTGACCTTATGGTATCTCCTTCTCTATTCTTTCCTCCATCGTAACTAATTACATTTTAAAGGTTTTTTTCCTTCTATGTTACTATTATTGCTTGTTATGAATATTTGTGCACTTAAGTTCATCAGTATTTGCTTCTTTAGTTCACTGAGAAATTCTATCTTAAAAAGTATCTCTAGGGCCTCCCTGGTAGCGCAGTGGGTTAAGCAATACACTATGAAGCAAACCACAGCCACTGCAGCACAAGTTCGATCCCTGCCGCCGACCAGGAAGGGGACCCACATGGCACAGCAGACCTCTCCTGCCTCCCCTGCTGCTCCCCTCAGCAGTGTGTTTCAGTCAATCTGCTTGTTCTGCTCCCCACTCTGTCTCTGGTGAATTCTCTCACCTCCCGCGACTCTGGCCTGTATACCAGCTCTTGTATGCATAAATAAATCTTTTTTTTTTTAAAGTATCTCTAACAAGTTCTTGGTGAAACTAAATAAGAAAGATGTATTTATCGGGGCCTCCATGGTGGCGCAGCAGGTTGAACGCCACACTGTGAAGCATCCATGCACAGCAGCGCGAGTTCGATCCCTGGCCAGGGAGGGGACCCACATGGTGCCGCTGACCTCTCCTGCCTTGCCCACTGCTCCTCTCAGCGGTGTATTTCAGTCCATCTGCCTGTTCTGCTCCCCTTTATGTCTCTGGTGGATCCTCTCACCCCCCACACCTCTGGCCTGTACCCCAGCTCTAAATGTATAAATAAATAAAAAATCTTTTAAAAAAATTTAAAAAGATATTTATTATAAATGAAATGCTATTGCTCATTAATTACTCAACATCAGTCATTAACAACTGCGCAATAGTGAAAGTAAAAGTTTAAAGGCAGGTAATCGAAAGGAGTTAGCAAATTTGGTTGTAAATGAAATATGTGAAAGAATGAGCCATTTTCAGGATCATAGCAATCCCTAGAAACTTAAGAAATCACAGTGCTCAGAATAATAAAGAATGCAAGTTATACTGGTTCACAGGAAGCCAAAGCTTGAAATGCTGAAAATCAAGCAAGAAACCTACATTATCCCCATTGTTTAAAGAAAGAGAGAAAAAAAGCAATTTATCTCCCAGTAACATGACTGTTACATGACTAAGTCACTATACTCACAGGTAAAATGTAAATATTCTAAGAGTTGAGTTTGTTAAAAATTAGTACATTTATTTCTGAGATATGCAGAAAGAGGTATTTCATTAGCAAGCAATAGTGCCAGATCAAATATAAGGTTTCTTGCTCAATTTGAATTTCAGATAAACAAATAAATCATTTTTTAACCTAAGTGTATTCCAATTATTTCTTAGAGTTGGCATTGGTATCTCAGTCTGCCACCTTCTGATGTCAGGATACGTTCATTCATTTACTGATTCAGTGTTGATTTATTAAGGGCCTTACTCTGCACTGAGTACTATGTATACCACACAGTGATGGGCATACCAAATATGGTATTTTCCCCATCGTTCTTAGAGTTTAGCAGGCTGATCTAGACAAGTAAAAGGGAAATCACAATATATGATAAATGCATGATATACAGTTTATTCATCAGAGGTGTAATTAACCCAAAATATGTTTCTAATGGAAGTGATATCTAGATTAACTCAAAGGCAAATGGAGGTTCTAATCAGAACTTAATTACCACAAGGGGGAAGCTTGAGGGACAAGAGGTATCACAAAACATTTGAGAAAAGGAATCTCTAATATAAAGAGTCTTGGAACCATATACAGAGAAGTAGGCAGTGGCCAGATGAGCGACCTGGTGCAAACCCATTGAATGGTCCATACAGTAAAGTGATTTAGTGTCTCTATAAATTAGAAAGTTTGCTTTGGCAGTAGAGAGGAGAATGAGCTGGAAGTGAGGACACTGTTATTGTGGGTTTGGGTATGTGGATTGAAAGATGTAGATAGATTCAAGTTGTTGAGGTCACTCTAAAACTGCAGTCTTTAAGCCTCTCTTTGCCTTTGCTTCAATGCTGCATGTTACATAACGAGGTCCTTTCCAAAGCAGTTTTGCCCCAGTCAGGGCAACGTTGTCATGCCAACTCAACCAGGAAAAAAATGGGTGTCTCAGAAGTGGATGGCAAACTAGATGAGTGTAATTACTTGTATTAACATGTTCAGTACGATATACTCAATTAATCCACAGTGTAGTTTTGACAGACCTGGAGTTACTGGAGAACCAACCAAGAAATGGACACTTTGCCAGGGCCCTGGACAGAAAAGATCATGAGCCTTCTTAGCTGCCTAAGAACACCAATTACACAACTAATATGTATAGACAGCTCTTATTAGTATGGAGTATGCTTTTACTTTTCATCAAGGATGAACTGTGCCTAATTGTGATAAAAGAAAGAATTCAAAAAGGAAGCCAGAAAGAGAAGTCAACAACAATATGCATAGAATCAACACCAGGGATAAGCATGGGCAAATGGGAAAGGAAAGAAACAAATAATGTCACAACTAAAATAAGCAAAGAGTGACAGAGTCCCTTGATTGAAAGCTAGGCTATGATGACTTTAGTATGTATGTGTATTAGCCCATTTAATTCTCACAAATGCACTAAGGAATTAATCATTGTTCTTCTTGTCTAGATGAAGAAAATTGTGGTGCAACATGTTTAAGTAACTCTCCTAAGATCACACAGTGTGTGCGTGCTGGAACAAATATTTGCAACTCCTGGTTTCTCTGTCTCTCAAGGACAACTGTGTTGCTCAGTCTCTGGTGTGGCCTAAAGGAAAAAATATTGGCAGTTCCGAAGCATCACCTTTCCATGCTGAACAGAAAAGCAAGGACAATTCATAGGCACCATTAAGTTCCTGGAATGCTAAGACCTCCCTACTAGGAGGTTCAAAAGCATCGATGCATAGAGTTGAAAAGGATATTAGAGATGTGTTCTATGATTTCTGAAGAAATTGCTCAAGATTCAGAATAGCCACTTAGTTTTACTGATTGAGATGTAGATTGCTCGCCCAGAAAAAAAATATTGTTGATGGTTGATTTCGGAGTGTTTATAAGACACGAACATTCATTTGGAGCCAGCTCTACATTCACTAAGATCAAGTAATCATCTTCTATGTATGCTATTCTGCTATACTAAAATATCAGGGTAAGCCATAGGATACTCCATTTTAATTTCATCAAGGTTCTTGGAAAAATGCTTTATGACATGCCTGTGAGCCATGGTTATTTGAGACCACTGAGAGTGGCTATTAGAATGCTAGTTTGAGAGTCTCATGCTCTACCAACAGAGCTTGAATGCCAGTTCAATTGAATAGAGGTATGCATAGCAGCTTAAACAATCACATTCTAAAAGGATAATTGTTGACACTAGTGATATATTACAAAGTCTTCTCAGACTTGTCTTTTTCGATATATTTTTGATGACTTGGGGATTTTCTTTCTGAGCCTCAGCTTCACAATAAAATGATTGCTGGAAAGCTTCAAGGTGATGTCCAAAACAACTACACCTCAAATGTCCAAAACTGACTTGATTATACTTTCTCTCAGACTTGTGTCTCTTTACTCTTCGTCAATTTAATTAATGGACTGCCTTACTGGTCAAGACTCTTAGCTACAAGTGCATAAACTGAACTTGACCTAACCCAGGCAATGAAGGGAAAATATTGTCAGGAAATCCAAGGAAAGATATATGATCAGAATGTAGCAGGGACAGGGATGCAAGTGGACCAGGAACCACTAGAGTTGGGGGTCACACACCTTTTCAGGACTCCCCTATCTGTTTTTCCTTGGCTGTAAGCTTTATTTTCTTTTGTTTCAGACTGAATTATTATATAGAGTGGAAAACATGGCTTCCAGATTCATCAAATTAGATCTTAAAACTTTATCTTAATCAGTACTGGCTGCCTTCACAAAAATACCATAGACTGGGTAGCTTAAATAGTAGCAGACTGCGAGGGATAATTCAGACTTCTGGAAGTTGGGAAGTTCAAAATCAAGGTACTAGAAGTTGATGTATCTGATGAGGACCTACTTCTTGGGTTGTAGACAATCATCTTCTTGTATCCTCGTGTGGATGGAAGAGATAGCATATCTCTTGTGTCATTTCTTACAGGGCATTAATCCCATTCATGAGATCTCCATTCTTATGACCTAGTTATCTCCCCAAGTTCCCTCTACAAATACCATAACATTGGAGATGAAGCTTCAACATATGAATTTTGGGGAAACATATTTTGACCACAGTGAACTTCTAGCCCTAAAAAGGGACTGACTGACGCTTGCTTTGGTGCCAAGTTCAATATTCTGGAAAGAACTCTGATTGGCATGGCTTGAATCAGTTGCTCTCCTCTGTACCTACCATTTGCTGCTTCTACTTCTTAAACACAATCTGGTCATACTTCTAAGAGTCTCCCTTACCCAAATAATACTGTTTCCAACCTCACATATAATAAAAGGTTCTACCTAAGCTTGATACCACTTTCCCACTTTCACTTCCTTTGACTACTAATTTATTCATATTCCAGGATTTCATCTCGCTTCTTCTAGAAATTTATCCAGGAATCTTACTCAGCAAATACAAGGAACCTCCACTTGACTGTGTAGAGCTTCAGACGTTAACAAGACAATTCTAAAGACCTCCTTCTTCAACTGTTGATGTGGATCTGATCTTACACAGTACCTAAGAAAGTAGTGGATGGAGGAGACACACTAGCCCACCTTTCCTTGATGTGTAGATGAGACACTCAGTAGTTAGCAAAAAAATGCTACCTCATCTATGTGCTGATAAACAAGAGTCTGATCTTCTGATTCCCATCCCAATGGCCCAAATCCAGAGAGAAGTGAAAACAGAGCTTACAAATAGGAAAGTCAACAGGAGAGGAAGGGAAAATAGCTACAGTAAGAAAAAAACCCATAAAGGGAGAGGAAAGGCCTTCATTTCCCTGAATTATCTCCCACCCCCCAATTTAAAAGTAAACAAGAAAAGTTCATGAAGACTAGGGAGAGCAGTGACCAGTCACACACAGGAAGTGGAGACACAAGAAAAGAAGAAAAGGAGCAATGGGTAGCTTAAGAAATCATCTTCTCAGAAGAGGGGTGGGGTCAGGACCAGCAAGAAAGAGCCCAGATGGTTTTAATGACCACATTCTGCCTCTTTCCTTTCATCTGACTGCAGCAGGAACTGTCACCAGTGAAGGACCATATCCTGTCAGTGGTCTGCCTCAAAAGCTCCCACTGGTGCCTTGGAAGTTTTTCTGGGGCTGGGATACTTTTCCATTTCCCAGACCTCACACCCAGAATCCTGCTAACTCACTCCCAGGATTGTTCAGGACTGTGGAATCCACAGGGTGACTAATTCTCAGTCTTAGAGGTTTCTTTTTGTCTCATTCATCACTTACTTTAAAATGTAGTTCAGGGGCCTACCTGGTGGCGAAAGGGGTTAAGTACCACACTATGGAGCGTCCATAGCCACTGCAGCACGAGTTTGATCCCCGGCCAGGGAGGTGACCCACATGGTGCAGCAGACCTCTCCTGTTTCACCCGCTGCTCCCCTCAGTGGTGTATTTCAGTCAATCTGCCTGTTCTGCTTCCCACTCTGTCTTTGGTGGATCCTCTCACCACCCACACCTCTGGCTGTACCCCAGTTCTTCTATAAATAAATAAATAAATCTTTAAAAAATAAAATAAAATGTAGTTTATGTTGGGATAGGATTTCTAGATTAGCTCCTCCTCCTTGGTAAAGCATAGGATGGTTAATTAACATTTTTGAGAAATACAAAAATACCAACCATTATGTTGACCAAAAGAATACTTTGAAAATATTTGACTCTGAGGAAAACAAGTGGTAAAATTCATGAAGTAACAATTCTCTTCTCTTTTTGGTTGCTCCCTCCTCAAAAACTGAATGATTATGAGATCCCATGTTGGAGTTACCAAGAATACGGAAATGCTCATCAAATGTCTACCTGATAATAACAAAGCAGAACAGTAACTCTAGGGGTTCTGAAACAAAACATTGAACTTCCATAGTCCCACCCAAACTCCTTTTCTAACACTTGAGTTAATACCAGTATCATGAGATCCCAGTCTGTGTTCTTTTTGTTAGTTTGGAAAGAATGACTAATCCCTGTATACTATTCTTGGACTCTGTTATTTTGGCCAACTTAGAAAGAATGGACTAATACTAATAATATCCAACGTTTACAGCACGTTCACAGTTTACAAAGTCTTTTTCCATTTAATCCTCATGGCAATTTTCAGATGAAGTAACTTGCTCTGGTTCACCCATAACTAAGTGGCAGAGCCAGTATATAAACACAGATCTTCTGAATCTAGCCTTCGATTTTAACTGTGCATGAGACAAGATAAGCAACGGCAGTTATTGTAACTAACAACCTTTATATGTTAATGGTAAGACACAGTAGTTTTCTCATGTTCTTGTAACAACGTAATTTTCTGGGGCTGGGATTCTGCTCCACATAGGCATGCAAGGGTTTATGCTCCTTCTCCCCAGGTGTCAGTATCTTCCACATGTGGTCTCCAAAGCTACTGGAGATGGGGAGAGAATGAAAAATCACAGACAGGAGCTGTTTATGGGTCCAACCTCGAAGTAGCACACATGACTTTGGCCCGGGTTCCTTGAACCAGAATGCTATCTTAACAAGGGAGGCTGAGATATAATTAAGCTGTCTAAGACGATCTACTCGTCTTGGAAGGTAGCTCTGTGAGCTCTGCCTCGGTACTTTAGCTTATCAAGTCTCCATGAAATCCATTCTCTGAAAAGCCATGTTGAACAGTCTATGGGAATTATTTATTTTCTTCCCTTCCAGCACCTTTTCCCTCCTTTAAACTCCCAGAAGCTCTATCTCTATTTCTAGCCCTTTCTTAAAGACTCTTTTGAGGTTTATTCTGTTCTCGTTTTTCTAATAAACTTTCTGCCTGCATATGCCTTTCCCCTCATGAATTATAAGTTCTTTAAAGACAAAAGGGGGGGGCTCCCTGGTGATACAAGAGGTTAAGACACAGCTCTGTGAAGCTATCTGCACCCACCGCAGCACACGTTCAATGCCTGCCTGAGGAGATGACCCACATGTGTAGCAGAACTCTCCTGTCTTGCCCACTGCTCCCCTCAGCAGTGTTTTGGTGCATCTACCTCTTCTGTTCCCCACTCTGTCTCTGGTGAATCCTCTCACCCACCCTCCCCCATATCTGGCCTGTACCCCAATTCTTGTATGCATAAATAGATAAATCTTTTAAAAAAAAAAAAGTCAAAAAGTGATCTATTGTTGCAATACTATGAGATTCCCTTCCTTCACCCACCTCATCCACCCTCCACTTTCATCTAAATAAACTAGGAGATTGGTGCCAGGAGAGAAGAAAAGAGGAGCTAGGAATGCACCTTAAGAAGTTTATTATATAAGGTCAAGTGTTAATGTGCAATAAGGAACATAGAAACACAGTGCTAAGGAAACAGAGAGGAGAGGGATGAGTTCTGAAATGAGAGGAAGGGGACTGGAAAGGAGTACACTAAAGAAATAACCATCATAAAAGTAACTAACAGTTACCAAATATTCACTGTATGGACACTGCAGACATCCTCTCATGCCATCCTCCCAAGAACCTACGAGAAGGTGCTATTATTGCCTACATTAGCCAGATCAGAATAGACACGGGGAGAAGTTGCTATAAATGGCATTACTATGACAGTTGCGGGTAGTGTATGAAAGCCAAATTTTTTGATTTTGAACATTGTTTGTGGTTACATAGAAGAATGTCCTTGTTCATAGGAAATCCACCCTCCAGTGTCTAGGAATAAAAGAGCATGGTGCTGTAAAATTACTCTCATACACTTCAGAAAAAAGGAATAATTATTGGGTGGGGTGGGGGGAGAAAGGAAAAGAGAGAGGAGAAGACAGAGAGAAATTGATAAAAGAAATGCAGCAAAGCGTTAACCATTAGCAAACATGGGCTGTAAAATTACTCTCATACACTTCAGAAAAAAGGAATAATTATTGGGTGGGGTGGGGGGAGAAAGGAAAAGAGAGAGGAGAAGACAGAGAAATTGATAAAAGAAATGCAGCAAAGCGTTAACCATTAGCAAACATGGGCGACAGCTGTGCTGGAGGATTTGTACTACTCTTGACATTTTTCTGTAGGTTGAAGTGATTTCAAGATGAAAAGATAAAAGAAAGAAAACTGACACAGAACCACTGAGTGGATTGCTCAGCTCAATTAGCTTATGAATGGTGGGAAATGGTCTGAGAATCTGCTGGCTGGTCACATGGGCACTGCAGAGGGCACTCCTCTGTGCCTCCTCACATCCACTGGTGCTGCCCACCTGCTTGATCACACTGTGCCTGACCAGGACAGAGAAGGTTCTTTCTTGAAATGGGAGGGTTCTCCTTGACTGCCAACCTGCAGCTGGCCCAGCTGACACCTGCAACTGAATTTGGATGCAGCATTGCTCTGCAGGGCAAGTAACCCCTGGGAGAAAGGGAAGGATGAGCCTCAGCAATACAGAATAGTTTGGGCCTCCCTGGTCGTGCAGCAGGTTGAGCGCCACACTGTGAAGCATCCACTGCACAGCAGCACGAGTTCAATCCCTGGCCAGGAAGGGGACCCACATGGCGCAGCAGACCTCTCCTGCCTCGCCTGCTGCACCCCTTAGCAGTGTGTTTCAGTCGATCTGACTGTTCTGCTGCCCTCTCTGTCTCTGGTGAATCCTCTCACCTCCCACACCTCTGGCCTGTGCCCCAAGTTCTTGTATGCAAAAATAAATAAGTCTTTAACAACAACAACAACAAATACAGGATAGTTTTTGCCTGTGGGACCAGCTTCCACCCACAGGAAGCAGGAGTCTGGCTTGCCCTTTCTTGGTCTCATTGGGCTACCTCCAGGTGAGTGAAGGTCTACGGGCTGCACAGTAATGGGGGCCAGAGGGCGAGGCAGGTGGATGATAACAGGGGTGCGAGGAATGAAATCAAGATGTAATAAAAAGGATAGATTTGAATCCCCTTTGGAGGGTTTCAGTATCAATCTGTAGGCATTAATATGAGCCAGAAATAAATTTATTTCTTAATTAGAATAAAATAACAGTAGTAGTAATAATGAAAGTTAGTGCTTATCAAACACTTATATTTGCTAACTTTTATACTAAGCATTTTTAAAAATGGTTTTTTTTAATCCTAACAGTAATTTTATGAAATGAATGAATTATGTTGTTATTCCTTAAGGCTTAGAAAGGTAAATAAATTTACTGAAGGGCACAAATTTTGACCTTCAAAATTCCATGTTCTTTGACACCACAGCTGGGACTAGGAATAATTTGGGGGAAGTATGACTGGTGGCTAAAGACATAGGGCTGCTCTTAGTGAGGGTTTCGCCAGCTTTTACCCCCGAAAAGGTGGAAAGCAGTGTGAAACACACCTCTTTTTCTTCTCATACAATTATTTCAATGGACTAGTCATTGAAAATACTAGTTTTGGCATGACAGTAACTGATCTTAAAGTTGGGGATCTGGAAATGAATGAAACTGATTTTCTTGCTTTCATGGAACTTGCAGATTAGCAGGGAGAAACAGAAATTAATCAGAGTCCCACACACACACACACACACACACACACACACACACACACACACACATCTTTGTAAAGTACAATGCACTCAGAAGGAAAGCAAGGGTACAAAAAGGTCATATTCCAGGGAAATGATCTAATTTGGCAGTCATAAATCCTGCTTCACAAAATAATTTCTCCACCAAGCATGTGAGTAGCTAAGGAAAAATAGCCAATCAGTAGAAACACTGAAACTTACCAAGTCTGTAACTAAACCCTTGATTACTCCCCGACTCAAAGTCTCCTCCAGTTCTCATCACAGTTAACAGAAACACCATTTTTGAGTTTTCTTGGGTCAAAACATCACAGTCCTCTTTGCCTCCTGGCTTTTTCATGACTCAGACAGGAATCGCCAGCAAGTGTAGGGCTTCATCCTTAAATCAGTTCGTGTCCTGTCACTTCTCACCATCAGCCCACCACGCCCTGGTCCAAGTCACCATGACCTCTCAGCAGGACTAGTGCAGCAGTCTGCAACCGATCTCCTTGCTCCCGCTCTTGTCCCCTGGTCTCCTGTCGACAGTGATGGCAAAGCACGCTAAAAGGTCAGCCACATCACATCACCTTCCTGCTCAGAACCCTCCTCCGGCAGCCCTTCTCATGCAGATGCAAAGTCCAAGCCTCACAATGACTCACAAAGTGCTTTGGGTCCCAGCGTCCTTCCCTAACCTCTCTGCTCACCTCTTAGACTTTCCATCCAAATCATCTCTCCCTCTTGTACTCTACTCCAGCCACACTAGCATGCCTGCTATTCCTTAAACACACAGACTTACTCTCACTGCGGGGTCTTTGTACTCGATGTTCTATCTGCTGGGAAATCCTCACCCCCCACCCCAACTATCACTTTCCATCTTCCTTTTCTGTCCCACAGTCATGCTCACCATCTAACATATGGTACCTTCTAATCAGCTCTTTGCTTATCATCTGCCCTCCACCAGCTCTGAACTGTAAACTCTACGATGGCTATCCATGGACATGACGCTTTAAACACCATATCTGCCTCTGGTAGAAAGTCAGTGAGCAGTTGTTAAATTATTAAAAAATGTTTGAGGGCTCATTCTCCAAGGCACATGGCATAAGTTCAAGAGGAAGGGGACAGGAGGTCCTAGAAGCCCACGTCCCTGTGGGCCTCCCTGGATGGCAGCAGGGCACCCAGACACACTATCTTCGGATGGATATTGTGACTCATCACTCAGATCATCCTTCAGAAAGAACATCTTATTCTCTTGCTGTTGGTCCCTTATGGGGATTGCCTCAGCTGAAAAGAGCTACCTCACCCAACATCACAACTCCCTCCCAGAGCTGTTCAAGCCCAATGACTGACACGGACTATGAAGATCCCACCCTTGTGCTTCATCTTCAGATCTCCCAGGGGGCTTGGCTGAGACCCTCCCTGGCCCTTTGTGGCAGCTTGCGCTCTTCCCCTCTGCCCACCATGCTTTGCTTCCTCCTTTACCCAGATGTGGATGGTGGCAGCTCCCCAGGAAGCCTGCTCCCCAGGGGAGACCCAAACTAGGACAATGCCTCCCCGAACGGAGCTTCTGAGATTGAGATTCATAATCATGACCTCTGGTCATTACAGGCAAAAAAGAAAATTGGCTTCCTCGGAGTCAAAAGGTTATGCACCTCTGAACTCACAAATCAATGGCATGCCATTAGAAGGAAATGCACACACAATGCAAGCAGATCTAAAGAAGGGGATGTTACCACTGGACTTTGGGAATTTAGCTTCATGCCCAGGCAACATACATGCTTTTAAGTGGAACCTTTAAGATAGCTCATACTCCATGATGAGGATGCTGGGAAGGCTTTCGTCTTCTCCTGCTCTGGCCTGATAATCAAAAATAATGAAGGCTAATGGAACAGAACTTTCTGGAACACAGGAGTAGGGAGGGGTAAAGTGGTACAGTCACTCACAGCACACACTTCTGTTTTGTCTCAACATGAGGAGAAAATATTTACTTGTCCAATACCAATAAACAAAATGTTTAAAGACCACACAATAAAATTCATGCCTTTTTAATGTGTTTGAAACCAGGGACATCGGAGTCCACCCACTGAAGGCGTGCCTGGTGATCCCCATTCCAGGCCTCTTACCTGCTGCTGCTCCCTACAAAACAAATCTGAGCATGTCTTGAACCATCTTAGGTGCTGCTTTTAGATACTTTTTTTTTGTTAACACAAAGACCAAACTCTTCACTGAATGACTTTCACAATCAAACCACAACAAAACACCCAGGTTCATTCAAATTCTTGGGATATTTTCCCTCTGCCCATCCCTCTCTGCCCCCATCTTTTGGAATCACTTCCCATACCCTGAAGGCTAGACCCTTCTCAGCTCCTATTTTTGGGATTTGCTAATCCCCCTTTCCCTCTTCCATGAATTCTGCTACCGCTTCCATTTTACTTCTCTACCAACCTCTGACTCACCAATTTCAGGCATAACTCCTTGTTTCCACCATGGTTCTTATGCAAAACACCTGTTTTATCATCTTTCTGATGTTTCTCTATTGTAAAAAATTATATTAGCAAATGCTTGTGCAAAAAATAATCTAAAAAATACAAAAGTATAGAGTAGCAAACATGAGTCATCCACCAACATTTTCATTGAGAAGCTAGCTGGTTGGGTAGGGAAGGTCCACCCTGAGTGTTCACTCTATTACTCTATATGCCATTTTGAAGCTAAACTAGCTCATTAAAAAATGACAGTCCTTCCTTTTCTTTGCCATCCATCCTCCTTGCCAGAAAACCTATTAATAGTTCATCATGCATTTTCTAGACATTTTGTTGTTTCCAAACATATAAATATGCACACACACATACAATATTTTTTACTCAAGTGGAGTGATACAATGCCTATCATTCTATGTTTTTTAAATGAGTAGAATTTATTTCCTCCAGCAGTTTCAGGTTTAGAAAAAATCAGGCAGATAACAGTGTTCCCATTTACTCCCACACTTGCCCCCATTTTCTCGATCACTAACATCTTGCATTGATACGAGCCAATATTGATACCTCATTCTTGGCCAAAGCCTACAGAGCACTTGAGGGTTCTGCTTTCCTGTGTACTGTCCCGTGGGTTTGCCAAATACATGTCATATATCCACCATTATCCACCACTATTGTCACAATAGTTTCACCACTAAAAACTCTCTGTGCTCCACTTATTCTTCCCTCCCCACCACACCTCAACCCCTGGCCAACACTCATCTTTTCACTGTCTTTGACTCTGGTCTTTTCCAAGGTGTCATATGGTTGACTCGCACAGTATACAACTCTCTAGACAGCCTTCTCTCACGTAGTAATCTACATGTAAGGTTCCTCTGTCTTCTCATGGCTAGAATTTATATTTTTAATTGACATCAATATTTTTCCATGTCCTCACATAGGGATCGACCTTTTCCTCCTTACTAGCTACACAAGTATTTCATAGGACAATTGTACACACTTTCATCCTTTCTCTTCCTGGATGAAGGTGTCTTTCCAGTTTCCTAATTGTTTACACATCTTCATCTCCCACAAGAGTTTATACTCCTTGTCGTAAAACACGGTGTTCAATAAACAGTATGGTTTCTGTCCACAAAGAACTATTTACACAAGAAAAGGTAGATGGTAACTCAAAGCCAGAGGGAGGAGTCCTACAAATGGAGGTAGAAGAGAGGGTCCACATACTGGAAAGGAGGTGATCAATGAAGACCTGAGTGAGGAGGTGAGATGGAAATTGAGCCTGGAAATGGGGTGGGGGGTAGCGGTGTTGTATGGGGTAAGGATTAAGAGGACTGGGAGATTGGGGTCCTTTCCATTTCTGAAGTAGAGTAGCAACCTCGGTCTGCCAGTGCTGGCATCAGGCCTTAGCAGGCCTGGAATCTGCCCCCCGCCTGCCACTGGTTTCCCCACCTGCCTGGCTTCAGCCTGGGAGAACATGTGAAGGGAAAGATGGAATCACTACTGAAGAAGCCCTCCCTAGAGCTTGAGTGGGCATGTGTGGAGCAACTGCTGGGCAGGTCAAAAAGGGCCAGGAGGCCTGTCCTCCAGAAGCTCTATTCCAAAAATACTCTCTACTCATGGAGAGCAAATAAATGCCAAAGGCTTCATGCCTGACTGCTCCTGGACCGCATCCCCTGACGTTCCTCACCGGCTCTGGTGAGACTGTATCATGGGACATTCTGTCTTCCTCTTCTCTGCTGCCTGCTCTCAGACTAAAGCATCACATCTTAAACACCTTCACGTCTCCCATAGCACCCACTGTCCAGAGTAATCTCTGGTGTTGGTTACTAAATGCACAGAATTAGAAGCTGCACTTCCTAACCTCGATTCCCCTAAAAGTACACCCTGAAACAAGGAGGGTTCGAGTGAGTACTCAGCTGAGAACTGGCTCAGGTCACCTGGGGAGCAGGGAGGAAAGATGAGAAAGGGAAAGCAGTCAAGAAAGGGTATATTGTTAAGCGTCTTATCTCTGGGGGCAACTGGACCCTAACCTCCCAAGGCAGTGCTGGGGAAGGTGCAAAATGTGTCCTGGGAGTATCCCACCCTGAAGCAAAGGGGCTGAAACATTTATAGGCCAACTCCTGAGAGGCACTAGCTGAGGGCCACTCCTGGGTATAATAATTTACCAGCCTTTCAAGCCTACCACATGCAGGAGGACAGTGTGACCTTCTAGGGTTCTAGAAAAATCCCTGAGGCTTTGAGTGACAGATAGAAGTCAGCCAGAGTGCACTGACATGGCAAAGTCTGAGGCAATGGTGGGACACACAGCACTCGCTACCCACCCTCAGGGGAGACAGCACAGCGATCTGGATTCTCTTTACAGTTTTGTGACAGTGGCAGGCGGTTGTCCTCACTCCCATGCCCAAAGTGACTGAACTTAGCACAGCTAGAGCAAGTGGCCTTATTGTAGGAAACCCCATGGGTTAGAAGTACTTCCAGTTTTTCCTAAAGTGCCCCACCTCTAAATTCCCACGGCTGCTAGTTGAGCCCTGGGGAGCTACTGAGGGCTACTGCTTGGCCCACATCAGCCCTGCAAAGCTGGGAAAAGTCACAGTAAGTTCATGTGGCAGACTTGACGTTAGCCCCAGATCTGCAAGGTCTTGGCCAATGTGTTTCCCAATGTATCTTGCTGGATTTCTGGGTTCTTGGCACAGCTTAACAATCATTAATCTGGGTGATCTTCCAAAAAGGTTCACTTTTCTGGGCTTCAATTTCCCACCTGTAAAATGAAGGAGCTGACAACTATGACTTCTAAGGGCTCTCCCCAAATGTGCCTTCTGGTAGTCTATGATTTTGTTTCATAATTGTGCCTGGGACTGGTTAGGTTGGCTCTAAATCAAAGACCCTACTGGCAGAATGTCCCATTAGTCAGACTTACTCAGCCCGCGCACACGCACATGCGCGCGCGCGCGCACACACACACACACACACACACACACACACCCTGTCTAATGATGCTGAAGTTTCTGATGGTTCTGTTCTGAGAAGGAGCAAATATCAATAATAACCCATGAGTAATAAAATAATTTGTGCCAATGCCCTGCACTCCATCTGCTCTATTCCTGTTTTGGAAAAAAAAAAAAAAATGCCATGTGCTGCAATCTTTTTGTCTCTCCGTTCTCGAACAAAATGAAATAAAGCAGGCCTCATGTTGCTGCATACCTCTGACAACGTGGTACTTGTCAAGGGCCTTGAGTCAGATGTAAGGATTGGTGCTGGGGGGTAGGAGGGCTGGAAAGTAAGTTTGGACACAGCTCCTCAGCCACCCATGCGCACCCCCAGAAGGTGTCTATGGCTTCGCAAACCTCAGATGGGGAATTTGTGTGGCCACACATGATGTTTTCAAGAGAACTGAAAGTCCACCCAGAGTACCTGCTTCTTGTGGGCACCTCCCTGGCCTTCATTTGCTTTGCAGATGCTCTGAATCATTTCTTCTTCCTGCACACTGTTTTATAATAAATGGAATAGAGTGTGAAGGCTGTTTGCCTCGTTATACTTCGTTTAATCCAACACAGTCCTTCCCAGTGACCCAGAACCAGGTGACTTGTGCAAGAGTCGAGGTCATTATCAACCAAAGAGCATTTTGAAGGGCACCCACACAGCTCCCAATGAAGATCTCCCCACACAATCCTCGTTTTGATCATTTCATTTGTCAGGGAGACATTTTGTCCTGACAAGTCAGCTCATGTCCTGTACTCTGTTCTTTGAAAATGAACATTACACAATCACGTGACCCCCTTGAGTGTCCCAGGTGTTACTTCTGCATTCAGAATTAGTTTTAGCCCAAAGGATTTCAAACCTGTTGCTGGGGTCAGCAGATGGGGTGTACACAGCAGTCTTGAAGCATATTTGGAAATCCTGATGTCAACAGAACAACAGAAAAGCTTCAATTCATTGTTTAGCTTATAATATGAGGGGATGTAGTCTTCCATGTGAAGGAAGAAAGGCAGTTAGTGTAAATACTAGTTATTTAGAAGTCAGGGGTTCCAAGATTGTCCTATCATTGATGTCCACACTACTTCGGAGAGAATCTCAGTGATAGCCCCCTATTTTGAGCAAATGCACATTTTAACACATCTAGAACAAACCTCCCAGATGTGGCACCTACTGCAAGAGCTGACTTAAGTTTCCAAGAGTTCACAGATGTAGCCACTCCACATTGGTGTGTTTTGTTCATATAAGAATACCTGTTTGGGCATCCACTAGTGGGAATCCTGCCCCATCTCTTTACCTCTGGGTCCTGGTTAAATGCAGGGCATGCCCTGTATAAACATCAAATCCTAAAGTCTTAGACCACTGGGGAGATCAAGACCGAGAACACTCATGGAATAGCTGGCCCCAAGGCAATACTTGTGGTTAAATTCCACTTAACAACAAGACCAGCTTGCTGTTACCCGCTGGGGCAGAAGCCACATTTGTTTAAGTCTCCTGAAATAACTCCCTGGTCCCAACTTCACCAATCCCCTAAGAACCAGACAAAATAGTGCAGGATGGCATGTGGGCTTTCCACACTCTTTCCTGTAGAAACTCTTGGTTCTACAAAATTCCTCAGGGAACTCTCTGACAAGGGACTGCATAGAATCAAGTCAGCTCTGGTCTCTGCCTCTTTTCTAAACAGAGAAGGTACAATTTGGACTCCAGAAAAGAATGTGTTTGGAGGAAAAGTACCAGTGCTCTCATTAAAAAGAAGTTAAATATCACAGTGTACTCAAAGGCCTTCCAAATTCTTCCCCACTCAAATACTCTAGGATCTTGTGAGAGTCTGAATAATCACGGCTTAGTTCACAAGTCATTTTGGGGAAGGCTTGTCCTTCTCCCCCCATTCATCAGTTTGCAAGGAGCCAAGGGGACCTGCAATTTTCAAGATTGTCCAGGCATAAAAGAACTCAGGTGGTGCAGAATCATGACTATGAATAAGAATTAAAAAATGCAACCACCAGATACCATCCCTGGCACCAGGACGTAAGGCGAGGGTGGGTGCACAATGTTCCTGCTGGAGATGCTTAGGTCAAGTTTGTGATTGGGCACAGCCTTGGTGACCAGTAAGCTGAGGGGAAGAGAGCAAGCAGGCACATGAGCTCACGGAGCTGCCACCAAAGAGAAGTAGCTGATTGCTGGACAGGACCTCAGCAATCCAGCGTGGCTTCCTTCCACAGATGTGTGGTTTTATAATACACAAAGGTCACAGAAAGGGAGGGTGGCCAAAGGCTGCGTATTTTGCTAGTACGATGAGTTTTTCACTTAGTCAGTTCACAGATATTCCTTCCATTAAATGTTACGGACAGTCTTAGCTGCTGGGGGTAGAGACAAATCCAAATTCCAGTCTGCACATCCCACTTAGCAGTCTCTCTCAGGTGGTGATCACTCTTAAACGAAGGAGACCAAGAAATAAAAGGAGGTGCTGTTTTAAAGAAAGTCTACCGGAATCTGTTTTGATGAGAGACTGTCATCCCCCAAGCAGACTCATGCAGGGGTTGGGAGAGCCTCTGGCTGCTGGGGAGAGCAGGAAGCGAGAGAAGAGTAACCAGGAAGGCCCTCAAGGCAGAGCAGCACGGAGTTGAGTGAATAGGGAGAAGGTTGGTGGAAGCCAAGAGCCGAACAGCAGCAGGAAGTGACGTCACTGGAGACTTAGAGGCCACTGGAAGAAGTTTGGGGTTTAGGGCCTCCCTGTGGCGCAGTGGGCACTACACTGTGAAGCATCCGCTGCACAGCAGCGCAAGTTCCATCCCTGGCCAGGGAGGGGACCCACATGGCTGGCAGACCTCTCCTGCCTCATCTGCCGCTCCTCTCAACAGTGTATTTTGGCGGATCTCCCTGTTCTGCTCCCCGCTCTGTCTCTGGTGAACCCTCTCACCTCCCAGGACACTGGCCTGTACCCCAGCTCTTGTGTGTATAAATAAATGTTTTTAAAAAAAGAAGTTTGGGGTTTATTCTGAAGCCACGAAAGGATTGCAAATGGATTTACTTTTTTTTTTAAAGATTTATTTTATTTATACATACAAGAACTGGGGTACAGGCCAGAGGGGTGCGGGGTGAGAGGATTCACCAGAGACAGAGAGGGCAGCAGAACAGTCAGATCAACTGAAACACACTGTGAGGGGACCAGCGGCTGCAGCAGGAGAGGTCTGCTGTGCCATGTGAGTCACTCCCCTGGCCAGTGGCAGGGATCGAACTTGAACTCATGCTGCAGTGGCTGTGGTTTGCCTTATAGTACATTGCTTAACCCACTGCACCACCAGGGAGGCCCTGGATTTACTTTTAAAGGGGTCACTCTGGTTGATGTTCACTGCATGGGAACGAAGGTCAAATGACAGTGATCATTTAAGAAGCTGATGTAATAATATAGGGAAGAGATGATGGTGGATTGAACTATAGCCAGAGTAACGGAAGTGGTAAAGGGTTGGATTCCAGATATACATTGAAGATAGAGCCAAACTAGCTCAATTGAAGAACCAGGATATCATTCAGACCTTTGTTTTTATTGCATGCTCTTCCTCTCCCCTATCCCTTTCCTCTACCCATTAGCAGGGGAAAACAGGATTCAGTATGAGTAAGAAAGCAAAAAGACATAAAGCCAAAAGGATAAAAAGGAAATGAACACAAACAGAGACTATACTAAGGATGAGAAAGATAGAAGTATTATCTATCCTTCTAGCTTTTTCACCTTGTTCCTTCTGGTTGATAATATAAAAGAGAGAAATTGATCTCCTCTATAGGCAAAAGCCCTCCAGGAAAACACTGGTAACTATTTTGTTTTCAATGGACATATGAAAAAATGACAGGCTGAAGGAGGAGAAATACATTTTTCATAGAGAAAAATGTAAACTAGTGCTGGGTGGTGAGCTGCATGCTCAGACCAAAATTCAATCTTGTTTTTGGAAAAGGCCAAGTCTTCCTACACAATAATAGGTGATGGCCTAGAATATTCTTTCCCTTACCATCTTCCAGAAGAGAAATACCTGATTTTCAAGAAGAGAGAAATTTACCATCTCTGCTAAGTCCCCTCCAATGACTACAGAGATGGCTTTATGAAGTGGTATTTCATGAAGTCACAGTACCTTCAGGGTAACCAAAGAGCATTGTTTTCACAAGGGAGAAAAAAAGCAACCGGAAGTCACAACTTCCACTGGAGAATATAATAATACCCCTTTGCCAGTGTGGGTGAGAACATTCCCTGGCCACTGCAGCTTTTTGATGCTGTCGTTGAAGGAAATGTCAGTCATAAATCTTGATGAAAGATTACAGAAGCCATTTCCGCTGTGGAGAATTGCAATGTGTTCAAGTGTTTAACATAATCTTAAAATGCAATAAGAACCTTCCTCTAATTTAATCTTCAGTCTTTAGCTGTCAACACAGATGCATTAAGTTGGTAAATGACAAAAGGAAAAAAAGAAGTGGTGTGGGAAGACCAAAGATACTCTCATTTCCGTTAAAGCTTGGTTTAATCAGCTGTTTCAAAGAAGCACACAGCAGTCTGTTTGTATAAATTTTGCCAGAAGGAATTAACTGAAAAAAGAAGTATTTTCCTTTCATAACTTGCAAACTTCCAACTGAGACATTTTGTATAATAAGTTCACTTTTCTACTGTGAACATGAAATCTATTTATGAAACTTGCTTCAATAAGTGAGCCCTCCTCTCCCCCTCCCCCCCAAAAAAGACAAGACAAATCCAACCTTGTCAGGCTTCCATTGCTCTCAATATGTTTTCAGTACTCTTCCCCGCTTTGTCCCTTGTTCTCTTTATGTTCTACCCCTTTCCTATGCCACCAGACCCCAAGCTAATAGAGCATTTTAAGGTTGAACCGTAAAATACAATCACTGCAACGCACAGTTCCAGGCCTACTGTCACCTTCCACCAAAACTCAGTCTTCACAATAGTTATTTTCCAGCCTAAACTTTCACATGAACTTTTCTCATTTTCACCACTTTTGTAGAACAGGATGCTAATGGCTTTTACCTAGTCTGAGAATTGGGCTTTTGACCAGAAGCCTCCGCCAAGTCCTGAACATAAACAGAGGGGGAAATCCCTCATTACTCCAACCAGTGTTTTCTCTCCCTCTCACTCCACACACACACACACACACACACACACACACACACACACACACAGAGTCTACTAGGAGAAAGCCTTTAAGCTGTATCAGTAATTCTGACTCTGGAAACTAAGCAACTATCATTCTGACAGGAATACACTTAGGAGTTGAAGGTCAACATGCAGCTAGCTGCCTCTTACAAATGAAGTGTTCTAGTAACTTCTCATTTTTATCTCCTCCTAGAGCAGAATCCAACTGAGTAAATTAGCTGTAAGAACAAAGCCCAGTAGCCATGAACTTTGAATGATCATTTCCCAGGTACCTTACTCTCATATCTCAGAAACCAATTGGTAAGAGCCAAGCAGGTATGGAAACCTTAAGAAACCTATAAATCATTGACCAATGATATCAGAAGAAAGGGCTGCTGGGTAAAATGTCAACACTGGAAGAATAGAGTCATTTATATCCTCTTACATTATACTACAAATTAAATTTCATTTAATTACATTAATCCAGATTAATAGTACTAGACTTAACAATTTTTTTTATTAATTATATTTTACATCATTTGTAGTCCCCAGGGAGTACCCACCACCATTTCACCCGTGCACCATCACCTCAGTCCCTTGTGCACCCTCTGGCCTCTTCCCCGTCTTTGCCCTCCCCCCTTCCTTTTCCCCTCCCCCCCCCATGGTCCCTTTGGTTTATCCCAGCTTTTTGGTCTTATTGAGTTTTTTTGTTTACTTTTGGTTATGATTGCCCAATTTCTTGAGCTTATTCTTTATTGTTGTTGTTGTTCTTTCATATTCCTCCTAATAGTGAAGCCATCCGATATTTTTCTCTTGCCTTCTGAC
>JAGFMF010011681.1:10215547-10249444 GCA_019455555.1 Galemys pyrenaicus
TCCAGGTCTTACCAATTACAAATAGTGCTGCAATAAACATAGGAGTACAGGTGCTCTTTTGGATCAGTGTTTTTGTGTCCTTTGGATAGATCCCTAGGAGTGGGATTGCTGGATCGTATGGTAGTTCCATCTCTAGTAGACCAAGGAAACTCCATACGGCCTTCCATAATGGTTGGATTAGCTTGCATTCCCACCAGCAGTGTACCAGGGTTCCTTTTTCTCCACATCCTCGCCAGCATTTGTTATTGTTGGCTTTTTCAATGTGTGCCATTCTTACCGTGTGAGGTGGTATTTCCCTGACTAAGAGGGATGTTGAGCATTTTCTCATGTGTCTATTGGCCATGTGTATGTCTAGACTTAACAATTTTTAAAAATCACATCCTTCTTCATCCTCCCCCCTAATGCCTAAACTCTTTTTCTTCCCTGAGGCACCCCATGGGTGTGAGAATAGACAAAGAACTCCCAGAGAAGTAAAACTCTAAATGACAAAAAGATGCACTGAAAACATTTACTTGATCTCACTTAGGTGAGATCATTTTGATTAGGGCTATCATTTAAATGTTGTTCCTTTGTATTTCAAAATAACACTAACTTGCACCAAAGTCAGGATAGATCTTTTCACTGAAAAGTTAGCTTACTTTTGGGAGCAGCCCCTAAATATTACGTAATTCTCTTGGTAATAAGCATAACATTACTAAAAAAAACCTATGGTTTCTTATTATCTTAGCACCATTATTTATTATTCACTCAGATTTCAAACATGTATTGATCCTGTACTTAGTTGAAATGCATTAGACAAAAGCTAATATGTTTAGTCAATAATCTAAAACTCTCCAGCAAAAATATAAATACATATTTATAAATATATCTTCATTAACATATAATCATACATAATGTAAGTTACTATATGCTTTTTATGCACACACAGTTTGCCATAACCCAGTGAAACTGTATAATAACTACTTTTTTTGAGCCTCAAAGATAAGGTGGGAAATATAAACATTCTTACCAATTCAACTATTTCCATGGTACCTCTGGCAGATACTGCTCATGGGCTAACCCAGGACTTAAGCTCCCTTCTTTCCTTTGTGTTGTCATAGCTTTCCTGCCTGTTGGAGAACAACTGACCAAAGTCTGGCCAATGAAATATAGAGAAAATTTATGGAGGATATCATAGGAAAGCTTTTTGTTTTTCCAACAAAAGAGGCAAATGGTATTCACGCCATCCCTTCACTTCTTTTGTTCTTGAATGTGGATGAGATACCTTGAAATACAGGCCATCTTGTCCCCACAGAATGATCATGAAAGGCAACACGCTAAAGATGGCAGAACAAAAGAATGAAAGAAAGATCCTGGATCCAAGATATAATTATGCAGCCATTCCACCTACTGATCCTTTCCAGATTTCCCTGAAGGACAAATGGCTTATTTATTTACTGATGTAGACTCTATTCGTTTTGTTGTTCTTGTGCTACCTGTACTTAAAATCATCCCTAAGCGACAAAATGCCTATAAACCTGAGACAAACACTGAAACATAATCTAAACTCAAGATCTCCAAGGTGAACACAGGTAATGGCAAGATAGAAAGTGAGAGCTTAAGAGGAAGGAAAAAGGAGTCAAACATTGTCTGACTTGCCTGATATAATAGCAACCCAAAAAAAGCCTGAAGGAACCTCACAGCACTTTGGTTTGATTTTCCTTTAAAAGTAAAGTAAGACTGAGGGGGAAAAAATCTTCAAAAATGTAGGAACAATCTGAGAAAATAGCCAACTAGATTAAAAGCAAAAGCAAAAATCAGCATAATCAGTCCACTATTCAGAGTGTTGCTTAGAAGAGAATGGAGGAAAGCTGAAAAGGAGAGCGAAGCCAAGAAAGAAGAAAGGAGCCATCTTTGTCCCATCACAGCTCCTGAAAGAGAAGCTGGTTACTGAATAGGGAAAGGATCTTCCCTCCATCCCCTTGGTTCCCTCTACCATCTCCACACACAACACATTTCTTATACACACCAATCCCAAGGTGCCTTCACTCACAACAGGCAGAACCTGGGTCTCTTCATCCAAGGACTGGAATCAGTGCCAGAAATCCCTCTGCTCACATGCACAGGAAGCGAGGAGAGATGGGAAAGTCAAAAGAGCCTTTAGCCACTGACGGATGGGCATCAGAGAATAGGTATTCATCTCCCTCATCCATGGTTGAGGGAACTGCCTTCTCGAGTTCGCTAGGTGGGTGACAGCATGCACTGGTGGATGTGCATGGTACCACCTTCTTGACCAGCTTCTTTCAGTTCCCCATCAAATTCCCTAAACCCCTACTGCTTCTTCCCAGGGAGTCTTCCTAATACAACACTTTAACATGAACTGTGGTCTCCGGGTCTGCTTCTGGTGCATTCACCCCTTTTCTCAGAACTCTGCGTCAAACTGCTCACACACAGTGAGTGCAATAAAAAAAAAAATTCAGCAGTGAATAAAAAATAAAATGAAAAGAGGTTTTGCCAAAAGCTGAAAATATGTAAAATAGTTCTTTGGGCTGCTTCCTCTGGCCTGATGGTTGATAAATTCAAGCAGCACAAAAGGGCAAAATCAACTTGTTATCATTTCATCAGGCCATTTGTAACATTAACAGCAAATCTATTGCTTTGCTGCTTCTAGTTAGTTAGGGCATATCAACAAAGGAGAGCAGAATTGTTACTTCAGAACAAGGACAAATGTACCAAAGACTGGCTGTGCCCCTCTTCCTGTGGGTGGAGACACAGTCAGAAAACCCATTGCTGTCTTTATTTACTCATCATTCTTCTCACCCTAGGTAGGTGACTTCCTGCAAGGTTGAAATGAGGACTCTGTTATCTTTCTATGAGTGGAGCTCCTCTCTAAGCTGACCAAGGCTCAGCCAAAGTGGCAATTCTTGTAGCTTGATGACTGGCCCTCTTGCTGCATGGTAGCTAGTAGCTGAAGAGTTGTAGGTCAGTTTCCACGGAGCCCCAGCTAGGTTACATCAAACAACCAGAGGATCAAAGTCTATGAGAATCTGGGAGAGCTGAAACTTTTTTCTTTTTTCATTAAATAAAGAATCTGAGAACTCATAAGGGCAAGAGAGAAAGAAAACCACTTGTACAGCACTGATGTATTGGTGTACCTAGAAGGTTCACCCCTAATTACTAGAAGGAAAATATTTTGTTTTCTGGAAAAGAAAAAAAAAACCCTCTAGAAAATTTTTGCCCTATAGGGAGCAATAACAACATTAGCAACTCAAACCACTAAGGGACCAAACAGGTATCACCTGAATTCAACATGCCCAAATTCAGTGCTATTCCCCTTACCAAACCATAGTTAGAATTTAAAACAAAGACAAGTGGACTGCTTAAACAGAAAAAAGATGAACTGTGGACTTTTCAGCAAGGTGTTATCAAATGTACTTTTAACATAAATGATGACAGCTGTGATTAGTTCAGGAGATGAATTCATTTTTAAGTAGTCTACATTAAGGAGATAATACAAGTTGAGTAAGGTCAAAAGTTTACTTTTTATGGTTATATTTTAAATTTTATTGAAGTACAGATTACTTACAGTAAAATACATCGATCTTAAGTTTACAGTTGAGTAAGTTTTGACAAATGTATAATAAATTCATGCAGCATCACCAGCACCATGAGAAGTGTGCCCTAGCAAGTCTCCTCATGCTCCTTTCCATCCACCTCTTGCCTCCCAGAGTCAGCCATTATTTCTATCATCTACTTTCATTTCTCATACAAATAATATCAGCTAGTCTACCCTGTTGTGTCTTCCATCACTTGCTCAGCAGAAGCTAGAGACTCATCCACACTTTGGGATTTGAACATTAATTTGTTTACTTTTATTGCCCAGTAGCAGTAGTCAATTGTGCAAATGTGCTACAATTTGTCAATTTAGGCAGTTGTTAATGGACATGTGGGCTGTTTCCAACACTTGGCTATTAAGAATAAGGCTGTCATAGCCATTCTTATACAAGTTTTTTGTAGACATACTTTAATTTTTCTAGGGTAATCTAGAAATGGTATTTTGGGCCATAGGACACTTTTAGCCTTAATGTTATAAGAATTTTCAACAGTTTTTCCAATCAGTTGTACCACTTTCCATCCCTCACTCTTTCTACCCCATCCTACCCTTTCCTCCAGCAACATAGGAAGGTTCCTGTTGTTCCCATATCCTTGTCCACATTTGATAATGTCACTCTTTCTAATTTAGGTATAGAATGGATTCTTATCCATAGTGTTACAGCATAATTTCATTAGGAAACCAGGCAGCACTCAAGAGGAGGAGGGAAGTTCTTTATTAATGCCTGTGGGCTCAGAGGAGAGCCTTCTCCAAAGTCTGACTTCCAAGCAATTAGGCAACAGGACATTTATTGCTTAAAGTAAGGGTTGATTATAACTTTTAAAGACAGCTGGGATACAGAAGCAGGAGATTTCTAAGTGGTTGTCTGGGGTACATGAGTCAGGCATGTGGCCTTGAGAGCAATTATCAGTTAGTCCCTGAAACTTTCAGTCTACAGTGAGGTTTTCTTTCAACGTAACTTTAGACATATTCCACTCCAATAGAAATGGTCTTAAAATAACAAAATAGATGGAAATCTCAACTATTCTCCATTGCAACAAGTAGTATATTCTTACCATTTTTGTAGTATATTCTGATATTACCTCATTTGTGCTTATTATTTCATCTCTTGGCCAACATCAAGACATTGTTTCAAGGGCCTGTGGAATGAACTGCTCCAAAGGAGATGAGCTGGTTTTGAATATCCCCATTGTTTTGTATTACTTCTACCTCTTTATTCTTTTACTAACAATCAAATACAAATAGAATCAGTTTGCTTTACTCTACAAAAATTCTCACATTAGCACTTCTTTGTGAAAAAAGAAATGCTTTAATGGAAGACATTATTTTTTAAGTGCTATAGATTAAAAGATCATAAATTTCTATCACATTAGGTTCTCAAGAATTATAGTAAGCAACAAAGTGTCTTCAAGAACTCACTCTCAATGAATTTTTTTCATAATCAATAAAATATTTCTTAGCCAACAGATTAATAACCTATTAGATAATAATTGAAAATAGTATTTGGATTTAAGCAGAACTAGATCTATGCTTCAACTTTATGGCTTTACTAGCTATGTACATATAGGTAAGTTAACTGACATCTCAGTTTTCTTATCAGTAAAATGGAAATCATAACTCTTACCACAAGAGACATTGTAAGGTCTGAATAAGCTAGGGTATACTCATGTACAGCATAAGAGGTTCTCATCTCTTTATTTTATTTTCTGTATTTGTCAAAAACTAAAATAATGAAAGAGTAGCAAAATGGACATTATTCCTTGTCTCTTTCCCATTGGACAGCAGCTATGTCCTTTGGCATGGAAGATAACTGATTCCTGCTCTAAATCCAGGTGTGGTGTTTAATCTAGTCTCACCCCCTTGCTATACCGTGGCTCTTTCTTTGATGGTGATCAACACATGATGTTTCCCCCACTGTAGAAAATGATTCAGGAACAGGCATGTAACCAAATAAAAGACAATGGTACATGAGAAGATGATTTTCTGGGAAATAAATTTCCTTGCCCTCCTGGAAGAACTCCCAGAAGCCGTTTCTCTCTCCCTGAATTGGAAGAGGAAGTCTGAAGGACTGGTGTCAGCCACAGAATGAATCTGACTTTTCAGGGCTTAATGGAAACAAATTGAGACCTTGATGTCACTTCTAAGTCAGAGGCAAACCTGAAATCTGAATTACTTCTGGATCCTTTGTTTAAGTGAGTCTTGCTATTATTGTCCAAGGCACTTTGGTCTCAAGCCTAATGATGTTTGTGATCTAATGCAGGAATCAGTATGGAAACTAAACTCATATCCCATTCCTAGAGCTGGTTCTGAGACAATCTATAAAACCAGTTAAATTTTCTGCTAGGTCAACCAAGCGCCCCTAAAGTACTGGTGACGGATGTATTTCCATGTCACAGCAGTAAAGCTGTGATCCTGAAAATGGTGGGGTTACTGACATTGTCCATGGTAAATCAAAGGGCAACGCTGTTTTTGAAGTCTCTCCCATCGAGTTGTGAAAGTAACTACCACTTACACCCACAAAGTTAATGTGTCCACCATTCTTTTTCCCCTAGTTTTTTTTTAGGCTTGTTCCCGGGCAACATCTGGAATAAGGCCATGGTCTCTCCACCCTATTAAGATCTCGGGAATTATAAATAACAAGGGAAGTGAGCTACTGGAAGACATCCCATCATTAAATTTTCAGAAGCCAAAGCATATCTGAGTGTGTCACCTCAGAAAATGTCTGCCCTTTACAGCTCTGTACGATCAGAACTGAATGTGCCAGGGGATGAGATAAACACAGACCACTGGGCCCCTTGCTCCTTACATGTGAACGAGCCCACCTCTTCTGGAAGGTATTGTACATTAGAATATCTAGTTCCTGATCCTCCAAAATGTATCTCATTCTCACGTTTTGACCTCCACAACAGCTTCCATGTTCCTTCTCTCTGTCTAGAAAGTCTAATTCCTTGGTTAATCAGATTTTTAAATGTTTACTTTCTAGAAGTAGATTCTTGTCCTATAAAAAGTACGAAATTTGAGACATAATTCAAATCCCTAATGCCTAAATTCCCTTTAGTGGTATGGACCACACAGTGGAGACCCCATATCTTGGGAAATTTAGGACCTGGTCATAGTGATTGCTCTTGATTGAACCTTCCACTTTGACATAACCTTCTCAATTCCATTCACCTATTTTGGTTATATTTCCAAAGCCATCAAGAAAACCTCCAACGAGTTCTTTTCCAAATTAAATAAGTACTAAAAGAAATTCAGGGCCCCAGGGCCTCCCTGGTGGTCCAGTGGGTTAAGCAACGAACTATGAAGCAAACCACAGCCACTGCAGCATGAGTTCAATCCCTGCCGCAGGCCAGGAAGGTGACCCACAGGGCACAGCAGAACTCTCCTGTCTTACCAGTTGCTCCCCTCAGCAGTGTATTTCAATCTGCCTGTTCTGCTCCCCACTCTGTCTCTGGTGGATCTTTTCACCCCCCCACACCTCTGGCCTGTACACCAGTTCTTGTATGCATAAATAAATAAATCTTTAAAAAAAGAGAGAGAAAGAAATTCAGGGCCTCCCTGGTGGAGCTAGGGTTTAAAGCACCACACTATGAAGCTATCCACAGCCACTGAAGCATGAGTTTGATCCCCGGCCAGGGAGGTGACCCACATGGTGTAACAGACCTTTCCTGCCTCATCTGCTGCTCCCCTCAGCAGTGGATTTCAGTCGATCTTCCTGTTCTGCTCCCCACTCTGTCTCTAATAAATTCTCTCACCCCCTTGCACTCTGGCCTGTATCCCAGTTCTTATATGCATAAATAAATAAATCTTTAAAAAAATTCAGACTGTATCATGTTCTTTGATGTCTAACCCACTGTCTTAGAGAACAAATCCTCTTCTCCTGCATTATATGCTTGACACATATGCCTTTGAACTCGTGATCTGCTACCTTGCTGCCTAGGAAAGCTTCCTATGGTTACTACAAACGATCTTGCTATACTGCCAGCCTGCTTTCCACTTTGATTATCCTCCCCCAAGTCTTTACAATTACGTAGTGTGAGCAGTTGGTGGGGACTGTGGTTTATCATAGCCTTGAAGTGAAAGCAACAGCACCAGCTGCAAGATGCTGCAGAATCTATTTGATAATGGAAAATCCAGATCTAGGCAGATGAATGTTATATTTGGAGAAAATGCCATCACATGACCAAAGTTCCTGCTCTGAAGAGAGAACATACAGATGTTCACATACCAGAGAAATCATGGTGTCCAAATGGATAAAGCAGCACTTTACTATTTCCCATTCTTCACAACCCTAAAGCCATAGTAAAACTCAAGTACTCCAAAGGAAATGAGGCTCACTAGCAAGGAAACAAGTTTTATCTGTACCCTCAGCAATAAATTTCCTTCCTCTACACATTTTACAACTGTGGGGGCGGGAGGACAATACTGGCTATTTAATTCTTATTAATAATGACCTTTACCTTTAGGTGAGGCAAACATTGTCCCATGTCATTATAACCTTATTTGTGATTACAGCAGAGCGTTTTAAATTGCCTACAAAGTTCCGGTATTTAAACATAATCAAGTTAAAAAAACAAACAGCATTTCTCACTCCCTGTTTTCCTTCCTCCCTTCCCTCCATCACTCCATTTCTCTTCAGCCAAGGCTCATCAGATGACACAGCAAGACCAGGATGATTAAATTCCATTGTACAAATGTTTGTTGGGTTCCCACTCTGTACAGAGGTAGGTCCTGTACATTCATAAGGATGAGCTAAACAGACATCTGTCCTTAAGAAACTTGACTTTGGGCCTCCCTGGTGGTGCAGTGGGTTGAGCAATGCGTTATGAGGTAGACCACAGCCACTGCAGCATGAGTTCGATCCCTGCCTCTGGACAGGGAGGGGGCCCACATGGTGTAGCAGACCTCTCCTGCTGTGCCCGCTGCTCCCCTCAGCAGTGTGTTTCAGTCAGTCTGCCTGTTCTGTTCCTGGTTCTGTCCTTGGTGAATCCTCTCACCTCCCTGGATTCTGGCCTGTACCTCAGCTCTTATATGCATAAATAAATCTTTAAAAAAAAAGAAACTTGACTTTGGGGGCTTCCCTGGTGGCACAAGGAGTTAAGCCTCAGCATTGTGAAGAAGTCTGCAGCCACTGGCCACTGCAGCATGAGTTTGATCCCTGGCGCCAGAGAGAGAACCCACATGGTACAACAGACCTCTCCTGCCTCGCCTGCTCTTCCCCTCAGCAGTGTACTACCGTCAATCTGCCTGTTCTGTTCCCCACTCTGTCTCCATAAATCCTCTCACCACCCACCCCCACCTCTGGCCTATACCCCAGTACTTGAATGCATAAATAAAATAAAACTTAAAAAAAAAAGAAACTTGAGTTTAAGGACAAGATAGATCACAAATGACAACAGTATAAAGGAAAGCAATAAAAACATAACCATAATGGTATGGGCAATTAAAGAGATGAGATCTTCACGTAAAGACTTGAAGGTTAAAGGGACTTTAGACCAACAGAGGGAAGGAACAGAAACCAGAGTTTTGAATAGACTCACTGCGTCGAGTCCCCTCTTAAATGGTCAACTACTGAATCCGATCACCCATCGTTGTGACAAGTACTAACGATCAGCTTCAAACCTGGAAGATCAACCTCCTTGTATTTCATAAGGAAGAAACTATCATTTTTAAGGGAAGGTTTTTAAAGGAACCCAGAAGTTCCCCAGCCCCCCTTCGAAACCTTGCCTGGGCTCTTAGCTGCGTGATCATTTGCTTGGCCTATTCTGTGAGGTCCACTCTAAAGCCGTGATGGGAAAAGACGACCCACCATGGCGGTGTGATGAGTACCAATGCTGTCTTTGGCCCAAACGCTGCAAAAACACAACTTATGTGAATATCAATATTTCAATTAGAGTTAGTAAAATTCTGGAAACTGGAGATAGGTAGGAGATGGCCAGAAAGGTCTGTAAACCACAAGGAACCAAAATCAGTCAATCTCAGAAATACCAATAAAACAGAAACCAAGAAGGGGACACTGTGAGAGAGGGCCACGGCAGGTGTGAGCCCAGTGGCACACATTGGGACTTCCTTTCCCTTATTCCTCGCAAGCAGTGGTTCTCGACCAGGGCACTTTGCTTCCGGAGCACAAGTGGCAGGATCTGGAGATACTTGGTTATCACAACCTGCGGCGGGTGGGGAGGGCTACTGGCATGGAGCAAGGAGAAGCCAGCAGTGCTGCCAAACAGCCTATAACTCAAAGGAGAGCCCTTCACAACAAAGAATTATCTGGCCCAAGAGGTCAGTGGTGCCAAGGCAAGAAACCTGCTCTACAGAATAAGTAACTGCCAACAGCACTACTTTATCATATTTATTGTTGTTTTCCTGATTAAAAAAGTCATCAGTCCCATGTACCACGTAATACATGCTTAATCTAGAATATTTTATCAATACATTAAATGAAGTTCTATCATCACCCCATCCATCATACCACAGAAGTTCAAGGTCTATTTTTCTATCCCCAGGGCCAGAGGTCATGAACTCAAATGTCAAATAAATCTCAGCTGCTGCGTAACACCAAAGCACATTAAGAAGTCGGTACCTTTTCTTTCTCTAGTCACTTAAAACAGCAGGAAATACTTTGATATTATTTTTATAGAAAAAGAATAACCATGGCCAAACTCTTTCCAGGAAAGAGCAATCTAACATGTTGAGGGGAGAACAACATATCTTGAAATGTGGCAATAAAATGAAATTTGTTTGAAACGAAAAGCTGGGGTCCTGGGAGCCTGCACCTGGGGCCTAAATCCAGCACCCACTGCAGGGTCTTGAACAGCACCGTAATCAACAGCAGATCCGGAGTGCCATTAAGAGAAAATTGCAGGAATTAGGAGCTGATAGGGATGAAAGCCTCCTGATTACATTATGGTGATGGAGGCTGAGAAAAGTCAGGATGACAAAGGACCTCCTACATGAAGAGACAATTTAGCTCCCTTTAGTGCGTTTCCAGATGTCTGCAGCACGTAGGCCTTTGGTCTGAAGTTTCTGGAGGGGTCAGGGAACTGGCGGCAGGCCCCAAGTTGAAATGCGCACACTTGGGACAGGGGCTGCCACGTTTAAACCCTTTTTTCCACTTAGGGCTATGTGAATGGGGCAAAGTACTTAACCTCCTTGTCCTTCATCTGTAAAATGGGGTTTTTGATGCTGTAAGGCTTTGCAGGGGACACTGTTGATGTTCTGACTGGATTTCCCAGTATCCCTTGAACAGGTTCTGCATACCCCTTCTCTGGTTTCACAATAAGTTTGCTTCTGACATGAGCGCCTTCAAATCTCTTTGGAGGAGCTCCTCGGCCTAGAGGAGCCGCTTCTCTGCAGGAGAAGAGAGGAGGAAACGCCTGGGGGTTGCTTTCCTCGGCCTCTTAGCCAAAAACTGTCACGCATCTGAGCAGGAAAGCTCAGCACCCAAAACCTCAGTGTAACTTACACTCCAAAGCGCCCCTGTGAGATCAGGCCAGCCACCCTCTGCAGGATCTCTGCCTGGAATTGCACCTTTTTTTTTATCCTAGTTCCCGCAATTCCCTTACAGGTTACAGAGTACTGCTTTTGATAAATTATTTACTCTGGAATTTTGTCTCAGGGAACTTAAATAAATTCTAAGCACTGAAAGTATTTACAACAATGCCTGGTATATAGTAAGAGTTTAACATATATTAGTAGCTATTTCACCTATGATTCTTATTAAATCCTTTCCTTGGACTAAGTACCACGTCACAGGTAGGTTATTATTTCACCCTATCTAAATCTGCCTTCTGTTCATGGGGGAAGGAAAAGCCAGAGAAATGAACCAAACTTGAGTTGTCAGGAGACACGGAGGCCCCAGTAGCAGTCAGAAGTCTATATCCAAAGAATTTCCCAGGAGCTGATGGCGTGAGGGAGGGGTGCCAAGTCCCCAGTGATGGCGGAGCTCACAGGTTGCATTAGATGAGGAGTGGGTTGTGGGTGAATCCGCGGTGGGCTGGCATCCTGATGACGATGTGCCCAGTTGGAGTTTTCCTGTCTCACCTTTAACACATGAGAAAATGGAGTCCAAGGAGCCAAGTGACTTTCTAGAACTCCCAGTCAGCGAGAACTGTGACTTCAGAGACCTGGTTTTCTAAGCGCATGCCCTGCCCCCTTCCTGGCCAGGGGCACTTAGCTGCTCTTGAGTATATTATAGGTAGAGACACTGCTAATGTCCCTAAGTGGGAGTGAGAGGCACTTATGAAATAAGCAAAAAAGTGGAGTGCTTTCTGAGAAGCTGGGAGCCAGCAGTCCCTACCTCTGAGGTCGGCACTGAGGCCACTCTCCACAATGACTTGGCCATTTTTGAGGGCTTGATACTATTTTTCACTTTTTCCTGTTTCCATGATGACAGGTACAGAATATGCCACCACAGACTACGCTACTTTGCCATATTGATTACTATGAGCTGTCGGCACTTGAAAACAGCAAGTGCTAGGAGAGGCTTACTCCCAGGGACCCCTCACCGCTTCAAGACAGCACCGCCAAAGGACTGTCACAGGTTGCCTTCACGTGTGCCCGGTCGGGAAGAGAACGGGCTCCGCCAGGAGGAGACACCAGCATGGACACCCAGAGAACTGTCGTAAGCCACCACTCGTCCCCCCGGCCTTCTGTGGGCCCATCCATCTTTCCTAGAAGTCATTTATTCTCCCCTCAGAGGTCAATGTCCGCTTCCCCTTGCCCACTGAGATGGCATTCAATGTGGTTTGCTAGCCCACGGGGAATTTTCCTTTTCCCCTCAGCATTGCCCAGGTATAAGGTACAAGCACAGGCACCCGCTTTCCTCTGGCCAACCCGGCTTTTAATTATAGGAGTCTCAGTTAAGAACCAGAGGGGCAGAGGAAAACTGTCATTACCTCCTCCCAGGTCATATCTTCACAACTAGAGGATCTAGTCTCTGGCAAGAGAGACTTTTATGCTGCTTTGAAACCCTCCATACTACTTAACACTAGGTATTTTACCAGGTGGGCCCTCAATAGTATTTTACAGATTTATTCTTCATTATGTGAGTTCAGTGTATAGAAGCATCACTGTTTAAAAAAAAAAAAAAGCAATGTAACTTGTCACTATTTAATTACAAAGTGATAAATCAAAAACCACATTTTATCTCCCTGATTCCCAGCTTCTGTTTCCTTAACCCCTCTGTCCTTCTTAATATTTCAAAGAGAGAGGCTTATATTTGCCCTCTCTCCTCAGTGTTTCTATAGCTGGTGTACCAAGGCAATAAAAGCAGCTAGCATCTGCTCACTTCCCCTCCCTCATCGATAACCTGAGTGGTTATGTAGGATGTGTTTCTGCCTGGGGGAAAATAACTGTAAACCGGATGTCTTAGGAAAAACACTGAGTTGGCCACTGCTATTGACTAAATGGATGCTTATGACACCCACCCCACAAGGGACTGGTGTTAGGAGGTGTGGCCTTTGGGAAGCCACTGGGACATGGAGCAGAGCCCTCGGGAATGGCCTAGCACCCTTATTAAAGAGGCCCCCCCAGAGGGCTCCCTCCTCCTTTTGCCACAAGATGTTACAGTGAAGAGACCACCATCTATGAGCCAGGAAGCAGACTAGAACCTGCCCGTGCTGTCGTCCTGACCATTCCGACCTCCAGAACTGCGAGAAATAAACTTCCATTGTAGACAACCTCCCCAGGTATGGTGTCTCATGGCAGCAATCAGCGGTTCCAGGTTCCTCTAACCAGCTGTGTGATCCAGCTGGGAGATCTTGGGCAGGTCACTGCTCTGTCTCATGGGTGATCTGAAAGGGCAGATCTTCCTACCTAATGAGCAGCACCAACCACACATTAGCAGATGATTTAAATTAAATTAGAAATTTCATTTCCAATTCACCCTGGCTGCATTTGAAGAGCTCAACAGCCATCTATATCTTGGACTGCCACACCATTAGCCAGTGTGGACACAGAACATTCCCATCCTTGCAGACAGTTCTATTAGAAAGCACCAGATGGATGGACGTGCAGGTGTCACCCAGCTCTAAGACTCAGAGATTCTACAGCTCTGGTAAGAAAATGAGCTCATCTCGGTGAGCAAATGGGTTCAATCTCTGCAGGATTCAACGGAACGACGGAGAGAGGAGGAGTAAAACAGTCATGTATTATTAAGAGGTCTAGACACACTGGAAACAAAACAAAACACCATGAGGTTTCAGTGACTTGAAGCGTTGCATTCTGGCTGGGATGACCTTGGAAGCAAGAACATTTGGGTCTAATGTGACACAGCTACAGTCCTGGCCAGGTGCCGATGAGATATAACGTTTCATGTCTGCTCTAGTTGTCTTTGGCTGCTTTTCCGCACCCTCGTATCTGCAGACCTGTGGCCAGTGTATCAGTGGGGCCCTGGCTGGCTGTGCTCGAGCCAGGAATGCCTCCTCTATGTCAGCACCACAGTCCAGTCCAGGACCAGGCCTAGCGAAGCCAGAAAAGCCACCTCAACTGTCCCTCATCTGGAGCCAGGACTTTTTGAAAAAAAAAAAAATTATATATGTATATTTTACATCATCATTGATTTTTGTACATTGTTTGATTTCTCCTCCCATGTACAGTCCCTGTAAAATTCCCACCACTGAGTCACTTGCGAACCATCATCATAGTCTCTTATGCTCTTCCTGCCCCTGTTTTGATCCCTCTCCCTCCCCCTCCTCTGCTGAATGTCTCCAATTTATAGTTGCCTGCTAATTTTGTCTTTTTCTCTGATCCCTTCTTTGGCCCCCTTGTATGCTCCATAAATTAAACCATCTGATCATTTTCTTCTGCCTCCTGACTTATTTCATGGAGCATAACCCCGTCCGGCAGAGCCAGGCTTCTTACGCGGTGAGGCTCATCATGATAGGCTGGGCAAGTGCTGGCAGAGTGGTTCTAATGATAGGCTTCTTATCGTTGCTATACTTACTAGTCACAGCAGTTGCTCTTTCATGACTTTTTGATGTCCCAGAGACTGTGCTCAATGGCACAGATCTCATTCACTGTGAAAACAACCCCAGTGTGCAGATGGCGTGTTGTGCCATTGCCCTGGCTCCAAGGCGGAGCTCAGAAAACATGGTCCAACCTCTCCTACTGCACTGATGTCTACGGCCCCAGCTGCCATCACCAGGGAGGTGGGTCTGAGTGCTGTGGTTCACATATGAGCACTAGTGGTCTGTGTTGAGGCCAGGAAGAGGTCACTTCTGCTGGCCACTGAAGACAGGCTCTCCCCTAGACCCCTAGAGGCGCGATGACTAATGTAGCTTCTCAGCACTGGCAAAGCTCACTAGGATGGGAGCTGGAGACTTGGTGGCACTAAGAGCCCACACAACTTCCTACTGCAGGCAGGAGATGGGGTTCATGCTAGCTGGTACAAGTGGGAGGGCCCTGGGTCTCTGCATGGACCACCTAGGTCTGGTTCCCTCATCCCAGGATGCACTGGACTATTTCTTTAAGCAGCACAATGGTAAAACACAGCCACACAGATTCTAATATCATAGAATTGTTTTGAGGCATGAATGAAATATATCTCATTTTGCACTTTATGTGGCATGTAATAAACATTTAATACATAGCAGCTATTATTGTTATCATCATTGTTGTGGATAGAGTCATAGTATTGACAAAGATAATAAAAACTCTGGCATGTTATTGCTAGTATTCTTTTCAACTCAAGAATCTCATCTAGTCTGTGTGTGTGTGAGTGTCATGGGAAGTTGGTGCAAAGACCTGCTTTCACTAATCATGCCTGCCTCATGCCCTGGCGCCACCCCACCCCCAAGCACATATATTTCCATTATATTTTACGATTCAGCAAAGCTGCCCAAAGTTGTCACCTTCATTCTTTGCATTCCCTTATATATTGTCAAATGGGAGAGAAACAGGTGAGAGAGACATCTGTCCTGGCATTGAGCATGCAGATGACTCGTGGCAATGTGTTGGCTATGTGGATTTCATCAGTGTTGGAGTGGTACCCAAAAAATAAGGCTCCCGAAAATGTAGTGTGTTGCTATCAAAAATGGTTCCCAGGCACTGGTGATGTGGTGTCACTGCTGGCTGAGGAATAGGAGGAAATACAACCAGCCAGCCAGCCAGGAAAGACAGCAACCTAAGATTAGTGTGCCCTTGCTGGAATCCAGTTGCTTGCTCTGTTCTAAATCAACCCAGCTTCAGAAGGCACAACCAGAAAGAACTCTTTTACGGTGTGAGGAATGTGGAGTTAGGATCTCTGACAACTATCTGAAAAATGCCCTCTCAGGCTGGAAAGGCCAGTTTTGACTTTGAGCTTCTGTGGTCCTCCATGGGCCTTGGAGCAACTCCAAAATGATTTCCGGAACAAGGGCCTGATTCCAGGACTCATTCCTTACCCTGTCATTTTCACTAAGCTCTTTGCATTGCTCTCCTGCGGGCTCCAGTGAAGGGCTGCTTGCCTGGTGACTGAGGTCAGCATGACAAAGCTCAGCTCTCAGGCTCCTAAAATCTTCATTTCTCATAAGGTCAGAAAGTGCTGTAGGGTGCGGCTTCTTCAAGAGTTAACAGGACGTAGAACTTAACAAACTGAACTCCTGGCTCAGCAGGTCAGGGTATAAATCAGTTCCCATTGCCTCTTAGGAATGTGCTATGTGACAAGTCATTTCAATGGTTTAAGCCTTAGTTTCCCTATATGTCAAGTTGGAGTAACAAGAGAGCCTACCTCATAGGGTGACTGGGAGGAGTAAATGAACAAAGACTTGAAGGTGTGTGGCATAGTGCCCAGGGGCATGTAATAAAGCAAGGTTGATACTGGCACTCCCAAAATATCCACAGAGCAGCTGTCAAGACATTTAACTAAAGCGATGAGTCCACGTGGACTCATCGGAATGGATGCTGTACACACACACACACACACACACACATAGCACACATTGTTCCGACTGGTTGATATCTATGCTGTTTGAGTTGTTAGATATCTATATATAACAGATATGTCTATATATCATTCAGTAAGTACTAACTGATGATGATTATCATCATTGTTCTCACAAGGAGAGGAATTAGGAACCCACAGGGCCAGGAAGTCTGCACAATGTACCATACATTGCATGCTCTATTCCCGAGTCCCCCATTCTCCCCTCCCCCCTGTTGCCAAGAGGAAATACTTTCACCATAGCAAACAGCATCCATGTGTCATCCATCAAATGAGGAACTGTTCAGTGTTTTACTTTCAGGGAAGCAGAGCGGAATTCCTCACTCCCATAGCCGAACGTTTCCAAGAATACAAATATCATTCCTAAACAATGAGTGGGAATCTTCATTAAGGAGAGAAAATTTTTCCTAACCATTTCACGCTCTGTGGAAAAATAAGGAGATCAAGAAGAGAGCAGACAGAACTATCATGCACGGAAAGAGATGAAAGTGATATATACTCCCACTTAGTAGAACAAAGGCAGAAATAATAAACAATGCCACCTTGTATTCAAACAATGAACTCATTCATTAAAGTCTTACAATGGCCCAGCATGGGGGATAAGACTGTTTCCTTCATCATTTACACCAAAAACACATGGATTCAAAAATATGCATTTCTTTTGACTCTCGCCCAAATGGTTACTTGTATTATCTGATGCGCAGGAGTTTTGAAACAGTTGCTTTTGGTACTGTGTCATTCTTGAACATGAGTTCTCTGAAGTACTCAAAAAATATGCAAAACACAGGTGAAAAAAAACAGGTCAAAAACATACTAGATGTATATGAAATCTTATTTTCCCTAAGGACACTTAAAAAGTCTATATTTTCTCTGGGAGTGGTGGGGATCTTTAGACCTGTATCAGAGACTGGCGGGGAATCAGAGCATGAAAAATAACTTATTTGTAGCAGAAGGTTCAAGATCTTGATAGCATGTTTATATTTGAACTGTTTTTTTCACTATTATATTTGAATTTATTACCATTTGCCCTGGAACTGAGCTAAGAGTCACCATTGGCAGCCTGTAACGATAAAGCCTTTTCTCTTAAACAAATAAAGGGGGTGAATGAAGCAGGTTCCATAAACTGCAGTGTATAAACTTCAGTGCAGCTTCATGTTCATACCCTGCAGAATCGTATCCCCACGAGTGGGAGAATAACATATTATTTGCTTCTGATCAACAGATCAGACAAACCTGATGGGTGTCACTCCTGCCACTGTGTTGTGTATGTGGCTAATCTTGCTACAGGCACTGGAGACTGTCTCTATTGCTGGCTGCCAGGAGGTGACAGGCCTGCAGAAAGGGCCACTGACTGGGGTAGCTTCTAGAGCTGAGAGCAGCCCCCACTGACAGCCACCAGGGAAATGGGACCTCAGTCCTACAAACCAGCGAAACTTCCCTGGTCAAGACTTTTATGGGCTCACAGCCCAGGCCAACACCTGGACCCTGCAAAGAGAATTCACCTAGGGACCTCAAGGGGTTAAGGCGCAGCACTATGAAGCTACCTGTGGCCACTGCAGCATGAGTTCCCCCTGGCCAGGGCGCAGCAGACCTCTCCTGTCTCTCCTGCTACTTCCCTCAGCAGTGTGTCTCAGTGGATCCACTTGCTTTGCTCCCCACTCTGTCTCTGGTGAGTCCTTTCACACACATACACCCTCCCCCAACCCTGCACCTCTGGCCTATACCCCAGTTCTTGTATATATAAATAAATAAATCTTTAAAAAAATTAAAATATTTTCATGGGTCCCGAAAAATATCAAGGGCCTTCGCGCTGTGCTACCCCAAATGTAGGCCCGGATTAGAGCTTGGTAATTGATGCTTTACATATGTTACAGGCATTTTATGGTTAAGGAATTGCCATGGTCATTTTACACATGTGGACAAAAGTATTTCCTATAATGTGGAGAGGTACGTTTCACCTGAATCACAGGTGAGCAAAGCTGACTCAGAAAGGCTGAGATTTGTTGTCTCTGTCACTTGGCCATGACCGTGACCATGAAATGCCCCATGACGGGAACGTTGAACTCAGTGGGAGAATTATAATGTGCCTGGAGGACTTCTATCCTGGTATAATCATTGGGGAAAGAGCTTCAAAACTCTAGAATTAAAATGGGATTTTCATACTGGAAGGTTGAGTTGGAAAGAAGAGTCAGATTATCTGAAATAATCATGTCAACTTGGAGCTGGTATGTACCCCCTTCACTTCAGATACCCAGACCTGACCACTGTGACGTCCTGTAGAATTTCTAACACTACTTTCATGTTTGTGCTAAGCATAAGCAAAAGAAAGGGATCTGGCCCATCCCCAGATGAGAGATTTACAGCAAATCCTTTGGGATGGTGTAAGATTTGTAGCAGAAACCACAACTAGAAGAAAAGACTGCATGGAACATGCAGAGTTTAGGAGAAGATCAGCAGGTAACTTGTTAGCAGGCCTTTTCCAGAAAAATGAACAGGCAGTACTTTAGAAACATTTACCTACCAGTGGGACCTAGGAAGGGATGGAAGAGAGAGAGAGTTAGCACAAGGCCAATGCCGAGGTTAGAATTGAGGGCGGGGTGGGGAGGAGACTATGTAGAAAGCATTGCCAGATGACTTGTCAATATAACTGAAATTTCAGAGGCACTAGGTTGTTAGCTTAGAGACTTAGGAGGTTGATTTAAAGAGTTTACAAAGGTAATAATTAGCTGATCTCGCAATTTTGATATGTTTAGAACTAGAGATGACTTAAATGTGACTCTAAGAAAACAAAATTGGGGGATTAAAAGAAAATAAGCAAGTTTTTCCAATTCTCATCATAGATAATTGATATTCTAGGTTAAAAAAAATCATACCTATTTCATTAAAGCCATTGATTCACTGTCAGATCACGTGTTTTACAAAGTTTGATTTCCCCATTAGGATTATTTTTATGCAGTTTGTCTTTTTCTGCCTGGTAAATCAAATTCAGGTTGTACTTAATCATATCCATTTCCCTCTTTATTATTTAATCAGGATTTATCTTTCTTTGCATTTTTTATGTAACCTTGGACATTGCTAATTATTAGGATCACTGCAAACTAGGTGCCAGCTTTCTCAGTGTATAATTTATTCAGTTGTAATTAGATAGCATGAGGGTTACAACGTGCTCTAACTATGAGCTAGGATGTTACTTCATTTAGGGGACCTGTAACAAAGGGCTGGTGCCTTATGTCTAGGAAAGAGAGAGAATGGCTTCTGCCGGTGCCTTATTTATAATCCAGAAATATTCTGCTGAGTGACTCTGAATGACTCTGTTGGATGAAAGAATCAAGAAAGGAAGAGAAGGACATTGCCTCTCTCAGTGGAAATAGTGCCTTTGAGGTGTTCCTATGGCAGGCATATAGCCAGAGGCTCACAGTTTCAGTGACTCATCCAGATGCTTTGTCTGTCTCCACAATGCCAGCCTCATGGACCTCTGCAAACATCCCTATACCTGAATACCGCTTTCCAGTTTCACAGACACACGACAACTACTTGTCCTCTCTCTGCCGGAGGCAGGGAGGAAAATACATCAACAGACACATAATCCAGCCCTCATCAGTCTCTCCTTATCACCTAGATACTTCCAAACTAGAACTCCTAATGTTCCCTGAATCCTTTTCTCCCTAGGGAAGATAGACAGAGCCTTTCTGTCCACTAATGTTAGAAGATGATGAAAGTGGCACACATTGTTTTTCATCATATGTGTGTGATTTATTCCTCAAAAATATGAATCCTGCTGCTCCAAGAGTGGAGAGGTTCTGACTAGTCTCGCATGTAACAATTGCCATATGAATTCTGTGGTCTACTGCTTACCTTACATACCAGGGTAGCTCTGTGCTTTCCACATATTATCTTTTCCCATCACATGTTCCAAACTGGTAGCCTGAAGGCTAGATCCGGCCTGCAAACCTGTTTAGTTTGGACTACATGGTGTTTTTATGAAATTTGGGCCAAAAGTTAAAAATAGGAAAATTTTACACAAAGTCAGGGTTACTGGGCCTTCACGAAAAAGTGAAATGTGACAAGACTGCTTTCATTCCAGCTGGCATCAGTCCCCACCCCAGAGCACCCCACAGTCCCCACCATTCCCAGTCACTTCCCTGTCTAGGCTGAGCACCTGTGAGATAACAGAAACGCATTGTATTGGCCTCTGTCCCTGGGACCTGAACTGAGTTCCTACAAGGCTGGTGGTTTTCTAAGTGATAAGAGTCCTAGGTGCATCTTTTCTTCCAGTATTTGGTCTTTGACCCTGGTTCCTGATACAGAGTTCCGAAAGGCTCTGTAATTTCCAGGATGATAGAAGTGGCTTTTGTTTAATGAAGTGACTCTGGGTGGGACTAGTCACCAGAAAGAACAAGCCAAGGCTATAATCTTGGAATTTTCCTTCACCCCACCCCCCATACTCCAGAGGGGAGAGCAGCTGTAAATGGAATTAGCGACTGATCATGCCTGTTTGGTGAGGTCTCCATAAAAATCCCAAAAGTATAGCATTTGAAGAGCTTCTGGGCTGGTGAACACAGCTATGTACTGGTAGGGTGGGGCACCCCAGATCCATGGGGACAGAAGCTTCTAAGCCAGGAGTCCTTCCAGACCTCACCCTCGGTATCTCTTCATCTGGCTGTTTATCTGTATCCTTTATTATACAATAAACTGGCAAATGTAAACAAATGTTCCCCTGAGTTCTGCAGAGCTATGCTAGCAAATTATCAAGTCCAAGGGGAGGGTCACAGGAATCTGATTTGTAGCCAAGTTGGACAGAAGCTCTGGCTAAGTCTTGTATACTAGCTGTTAGTATTTGAAGAAGGGAGCAGTCTCCTGGAACTGACTGAGCCCTTAACCCTGGGGGCCTGTGCTAACTTGTTAGCTTCAGAATTCAATTGACTTGTAGGACACTCAGTTGGTGTCACAGAGAATTGCTTAGTGTGAGAAAAAAAACCCTCAGCCTCTGGCTTCAGAAATGTGAGTACAACAGTGTGAGCGGGTAAAGGAGAAAAACACAGAAGTGAGGTTTCAGTGCCAGTTTTCATTTGTTGATTTTTGTACTTGTGATGTTATTTTTCTTGAAATAGGAAAGTATTTATCTGGGCCCATGCCTTTATTAAAAGTGAGATAGCAAAAGATAAACTGACAATTATATTTGAAGGAAAATAGGAGTGCACAAATTTCTTTTTGGACCTGAGGAATACTGCTGCATGTTTAATATGTAAACCCTGTGTGTGTATCGAAAGGTAACTTGGGCCTCCCTGGTGGTACAGTGGGTTAAGCAATACACTATGAAGTGAACCGCAGCCACTGCAGCACAAGTTCAAATCCCTGCCGCTGGCTGGGGAGGTGACACACGTGGTGCAGCAGACCTCTCCTGTATCACCCACTGCTCCCCTCAACAGTGTGTTTTAGTTGATCTGCCTGTTCTGTTCCCCACTCTATCTCTGGTGGAACCTCTCACCTTCCACACTCACCTCTGGCTTGCATCCCAGCTCTTGTATGCATAAATAAAGAAATCTTTTTTAAAAAATAAAAAAGTAACAAGAGTCCAGTGACTGGGAATCAACTGCATGGATGGTCATTCTTCAGCTCCCAGATTTGGAAAGGCGTGCCTAAATTGCCAGCAACAAAGCCAAGCAAGTGTGTAAACCACAGGACATGGGGCACGAGATGTTTGAACAGAAATGCACCTTGAGACGGAAGACCAGGAACGGCTGTTCAGTGGTGTTACGTATGGGAAGTGGTTAAATATTCCTGTTTCTCTTTTCTGGGGCAAAACCTGCTTTCAACTCAGACCTCAACAGGGGAAAAACTGTTCAAGTCAAAGCAGCAAAATGAAGATTTCTTCCCCTCACACAGATCAGAACATAGCACACTAACAGCACTCCTTACTCTCCAAAACAAGTACCATTGACTGGGCCATTTATAAACAACAGAGATTGACGTCTCAAAGTTCTGGGGACTAGATGTCCCAAAACAGGGCGCCAGCATGGTTGGGTTCTGGTGAGAACCCTCTTGCGAGTTAGACGGCCAGCTTCTCAGGCCCTCACATGGCAGAGTGAGAGAAGCCAACTCCTCCAGACTCTTACAAGGACACCAATCCCACTCGTAAGTGCTCCACCCCACTGAGCTCATCTAATCCTTATCACCCCTTAAAAGCTTCCCCTAATATCATTATAATGAGGGGTAAAAACCTCAAATGGGAGGGGTGGGGGGGAAGGGGCAACAAACTTTCATCTGTAACACTGACTTCTTCCCCAGGGTTAGAGAGAAGATGCAGCATCTGGCAAAAAGACAGAAGACAAATCCAGCTGGGAGGATGAGCACAAAAGCAGCCCAAAACTTCAGAAAATGTCTGTTAAGTTCTCACTTATGATGAAAGCAAAAGACGAAGAAAAACTTTCGACTTTAAGAAGGTGCATAAGCAGACCTAAGAGTCAGTTATTGCAGACAAGACAGAAGAAAATTATTAGAAGCTTGTAGAGGGAAAGACTGGACCACAGCAGAACAGACACTATTCCTTTGACTAAAACAGTAATTCTATAGCAGAGTCAGAAGATTGCTCTAGATTGTTCATAATCGGATGCCCAGTGGAACCAAAACCTATATTCCTCTTTTCTGTTATTTTCAGGACCAGGGAGGGGACAGGCAGCAGGGAGCAGGGAGCAGGGAGCAGAAATGGGTCCCATGATTTTAAGGGCGAACTGCTCTTTGGGCCTTCTCAGGGGCAAGGGAAGGTAGGAGATGCCCATTGCTCAGGAACTTCATCCTTGCAAAGTTCTCTGAGGGAGACACAAGAAAATTTTGCAGTGGTAACAGAATCAGGTGGGAGAAGAAAGACTAAGAAGCTCCAATTCTTTTGAGGTTCAAGTTTGAGGTGCTCTTTTTGACCGACTGGTCCACGGTGGATGCTATTAGCAAAAAGTCTCAAAGAGGAACTCGCTGAGTGCAGGGAATGTGGGGCAGGTAACCCATTTTCACTGCAGACAGGAGTTGGCCAGGTTCAGCGGAGGGTTGGGCCTGGCGCAGCTCACAGCTGAGGGGAGACGCTCTCAGGTAGGGGCACAGGCCTCGGAACTCAGTGACGCACACAAAGCTCAATGAAAAGTGTGGAACCGTGGCTGGGAATCGAGTTGGGGCACCACTGGCATTATTCAGCCGTGCAGGGTCCCTGCTGTAGACGTGTCCCTCCGCCTGTGTGGGGTCAGCTTCACCAGCCGTACCTGCTGCCGCGTCAACATCCACACGTGGCCTGGGTGCTTCTCAGCTCTCCCCTCCTTGGGCTGAGTGAGCCCCTGACATTCTTGGACAATTCAAGCAGTGATGACATGCTGCACCTCTTGATAACCGGTTTGACTCCACTTCAACTGATCGACTGGCCCATAAGACTTACATGGTCAGGGTAAAATGGAAAAACTACAAGCATAGGGTTGGGGCCTCCCTTGTGGCGCAAGGGGTTGAGCCGCACTGTGGGGCTTCTGCAGTTGCTCCAACACGAGTTCAATCCCCAGCCAGGGAGGGGACCCACAAGGCACAGCAGACCTCTCCTGTCTCACCCACTGCTCCCCTCAGCAGTGTACTTCAGTCAGTCTGCCTGTTCTGCTCCCCACCCTGTCTTTGGTGAATCCTCGAATCCTCTCACACACACCCCTGCCCCTCTGGCCTGTACCCAGTTCTTGTGTGTATCAATAAATAAAATCTTTTAAATAAATAAAAGCATAGGGTTCTCACCCTACCACACAGATCCAGTCTTTCTTTCCAAAACACTGGGCTGTTTCTGTGTGATTTAAGCTAGTGGAAAAGAGGTATTTGGACAAGGAGGCCCCCACTGGGGGCTTGCAGTTAAGACTTTGGGGCTTGGTCTGGATGAAGCAGTTGGTTGGAGCCTGACTCAGTCATTCGTGCCTCAGTGAGATTTATTTGATTTACAGACAGTTCGGTGGTGTAGGGTACACATGTATATGAGATGGGATGGAAGGGGGCTGAGATGAGTGACAACAGGAATGAAACACATTCACCCTCTATGAGGGGAGTAGTCACCTGGCTGCCAAGCGAGCACCTTGGCAGTTACACTGGCTACACCTCCTCAAGCCATGCCCCGAGCAAGTCTGATGGGGCCAGAGAAGTGGGCCAGCCTCCTGGGACACAGTAGCCCTGCATTTGAGCTTCAAGGCTCAGAAGCTAAGCAGGAGTGCGGCCTGACTGTTCTCAGCCACAACTTCAAACTATGGGAATGGGAACGCTGGGCTTGGGAAACACCAGCGCTCAAGTGGACCTCAGGAGGTTTCAGCATGCCCCGAGGTAGAGCGATCAAGCTAGCACATACCCGCACAGCTTGAAATGGTAGATAATAAGCATTAATCTCCGTAGTAAGTTCATTAGTCAGCCGTATGGGCTTGAAAGGTTTGTACATTCAGATCATAAATTAAGCCCTGGTTAGACATTAACCTTCTCTGCCTTTGCTTAGCAAATCTACTCTCTCTAGTGGGATCAAAAGCTTCTTCAGTCTTCCCTAAGATCCTGCTTTCCTTTCCTAAATGCCACTGGCACAAAGCTTTACAGAACATTTTTACGGTACAGTTTAAAAAAAAAGGTGATGCCTAATCTAGCTTGTAAGGTCATATTTACTGAGAAGAAAATATGCTAACAGTGTACATATCCAGAATCCTGTCAGGCTGGGAGCAGACAGTCCTGAGGCCTTTTTTGTGGGGGATTAGATCTATCACCCCCTTGGCACTCCTTGAAAGGTGGGCTCCCATCAACATGAAGCAGCAGCCTCTGGGGCCTCCAGCCAGTTCTGAGGCCACTGTCTTCTCTCTGGCTGTTCCAACACATATTACCTGTGTGTGCTCCAGTATCTCCCAGAGTGTATTTTACAGCTCAATTACGCACTATCTGGTCAGTGCTCTGTATTTCTTGTATATAGAGCACCACGGACTAGCACAGCTTAGAGAGACACCGGGAACTTCTGGCAAAATACCTCTCAAGACCCCGCCAACGACTCCTCTTCCTCAACCCACAGTCTTATGTTTCCTTCCCCTCTGCCTTGTGCTGAGGTCAGTATCCTCCTTAGCTCCACTAAGCTCTCACCTCCCTGGGCTGAATTACCACACCCACGCTCAGAATGTCCAGCTCCTCTGTTGCCCTCTCATTTCAGCCCCTCACCTATCCCTTCAGTGCTGCCATCAATCTCTGCTATTTGCTAACACCTTCTAGATACTCCCTTGCACTTTTATCAGTCCCCTTTCTCCTCTCATTATGCAGCACTTGAGGGCACGGGACCTCTGCAGAAGAGGCCGCATATTTCAGAATCAACAGCTTCCAGGCCATCAGTATGTACCCCGCCCCCAGGAGGTACGGGTCAGACGACAGGCTGATTGTCTTTGTGGCAGGCACACATCTCAGGAACTGGGGAACAGACAGAAAATATCCTCACCTCCGCAGGCTAGCATCCTGGTGGTCCAGCCTACTGACTTCAACTGCTGGCTGTTGCCCAATTTGTGTGTGTGTGTGGTGGGGCTAGGGCTAATGGGGCTCCTTCTAACACAGAAAGGCTTTGTATTTGCAAACTACATACGTCAGAAAAACTGAGAGTTCTTGCCCAATGTTTCGACTACCCCTGATGAGAATGCAGGTACAGGTAATCTTACGTTACGTGATTGTCCACAAAAGAAAGACCGGCAGATGTTTAGATCATGAAGAATTTGCCATCCCAGTGAATTTTTAATGCCAGCTAAGGACTCTTTCACCTGCAAAACTATCTTATTTCACATAGAGAAATACATTTATCTGCTTACTGCCTTCAAAATGTTCATATTAATTTACTTTTCAAATAAATAATTAATATAAAACCTAAGTTTTTAGGGTCAAAGGACAAAAAAAGAATCTGGGTGTATTTTCAGTTCTTGGGTCTGCCAGTTGAGTGAGCTCAGAAGTGAAAGTGAAATATCTGAGACTCTGTGGAGCCATCTCGGCCATTCCGACTAGCACAGCTTCATCTGTGTCAGCTGAAAGTAAGTGACCCCGAGTGACCCCAGGGAAAGGTGCCCTTCAACTAAAGGCGAATATATTAGATTAGATATTCATAAACTGGCTCAAGTATGAACCATAAAGTGTTCTGTTGCTTTAGGCCAGTCCATTATTATTAAAAGTGAGAGTGCCTATCCTCTAGTTTGCCACAGGCCTTACCACTCGCTATTTTAACAGCTGTTTTGTATACATTTATATTAAGCATATATGGACCTGTCCGGTCCAAGAGTTTGTAATGTCTGAATTGGCAGCTTTTCTATATCCCCCTTTCAACTGATATTTTTGCTTCTAGTTCTTTCTTCTACCCTCTTAGTTGTATACAGTTTCTCTAGTACCCAGTAAATGCCATGGAAGACAAGATTAAATGTATTACTTTTAGATGCCTCATAGGCTTTATTCTCTATCCTCCCCCAAGATTTAGGTTCTGGGTTCTGTTTAATTTTATCAGCAAAGGGTGAGAGAGTCAGTGACAAATTTTTGATCAGTTTGAAATGTCACTCTAGAACAAAAGGCAGGCTCTTACTGAACTGCTGGTTTAGGTTGACTCACTTCTTATGGCACTATTTTGGGCATCAAGATAAAAAGAGAAGTGGAAAATCATACAATTTCATATCATGTAGAACCCTGTTGTCATGGGTCTGCTCTACCACACTGGGGCAGCCCATGGTCATCCTCAAAGTGAAATAATGTTCCGGCCAGGGAGGGGACCCACCTGGCACAGCAGACCTCTCCTGCCTAGCCTGCTGCTCCCCTCAACAGTGTGTTTCAGTTGATCTGCCTGTTCTGCTCCCCACTCGGTCTCTGGTAAATCCTCTCACCACCCGCAACTCTGGCCTGTACCCCAGCTCTTTATGCACAAATAAATCTTTAGAAAAAATAAAACAATGTTGCTCAAAGTGTATTATCTGGCTCATCTGTAACTGAAAATTAAAATGCAGATTATTCCTATTGATACTCACCCCCTCGCCCCCAATTCCTATAACCATCTCAGAGTCTTCCTATAGCTAGTCTGGATGGTTTCCTACATTCATCTTTCCACTGTTTGGTGAGCGCTTTCTCTGGCTTCAAAGGAACTTATAGGAGCCAAGAAATTCTTGCCCAGCAAGACAACACTCAAACAATAAGGAAAAGGAGCAAGAGTAAATAGCCCAGCTTTTCCCAATGCCAATAGGGTCATTCTAAGACATTTCTTCATGGTTCCTTAGAGGGTCCCCAGTGGGACCAAGTCCTGGATGCCCCTTGTTAACTGCTCATTAAGGTGCCCTTCCCTGCCTCGCATTCTTGCTCCCGTGTTTGTACTTCTGGGTCCGTCACCCCAATAAACTGCTTACATCTATACCATTATTCCAGGGACTCACTTGGGGTGAACTCAGATTAAGGAGACTTGTTCCAGACAAGAGGGAGAATCATGGCAAGTAAGATACTTCAGTGCCCTTATCCACAGAATGGGAATAACAATACAGCTCCTCATCTAGTTGCTGCTATGAGGTTTAAGTGAGTTGACAGAAGTGAATTCCTTCTAATAGTGCTTGTACATAATAAATGTATAATAAATACTTACCACTATTATTACCTAATAAATCAAAGTCTCTTGGGTGGGGTCCAGAAATATGCTTTTTAAATAAGTTCAGGAAGTGATTGTCATGACCAATAAAATTTGAGAATCACTGAATTAGAGACACACCCACTGCCTTTCCTGTTAATCAAAAAAAAAAAAAATTGAGGAAGCCTGTTTAACACCCTTGCAGATAAACAGTCAAACATTTGCGCAGCTAGCCTCAAGGAGAGATAAAAAGTTGTGTCACTACTCAGAGCACTGGAGAAAACAGATGATTCCATCCCTGGTGCTCCCCAGAAAGCTACATTTATCCCCTTTTTCATTCCTTGGTTTTAGTGGTATCCTCATTAGGTAAAATAATTCCTAAAACACATCAGCTCTTTGAAACCAGAGATCTTCAAAATGTGGTCAGAAACATATCCCTCCCTGGTGGCGCAATGGGTTAAGCAACGCACTATGAAGCAAACCGCAGCCACTGCAGCACGAGTTTGATCCTTGCTGCTGGCGAGAAGGTGACCCACATGGTGCAGCAGACCTCTCCTGCCTCGCCCACTGCTCCCCTTGTTAGGGGGGTGTCTCTGGTGGATCCTCTCGCCCCCCACACCTCTGGCCTGTACCCCAGTTCTTGTCTGCATAAATAAACAAATCTTCTAAAAAAAGAAAAGTAGCATCAGTCCCAACTGGGCACTTCTTAGAAAGCGTGTTCCCAGATTATACCCCAGATCTACTGAATTTTAAACTGGGTTGAGGGGATGCTGGGCGGAGGCCTGGCGATCTGCTTTCATGAGCCTTCTGGGTGATAATGATACAGCCTAAAACTGGAGAGTGCCCTCTCCTAAATGAAGGGAATTCTCTAAAACCTCTCACCTTTTTTTTAAATAATTATTTATTTTTTTATTCATACAAGAACTGGGGTATAGGCCAGAAGTACAGGGCGGTGAGAGGATCCACCAGAGACAGAGTGGGGAACAGAACAGGCAGATCGACTGAAACACACTGCTGAGGGGAGCAGCGGGCCAGGCAGGAGAGGTCTGCCACACCATGTGGGTCACCTCCCTGGCCGGAGGCAGGGATTGAACTCGTGCTGCAGTGGCTGCAGTTTGCTTCATAGTGCATTGCTTAACCCGCTGCGCCACCAGGGCGGGCCCCCTCTCACCTTTTGTTGTCAGTGACAGGCAAGAGTCAAAATTTTTCCAGAACTATTTCTCTCAAACAGATGTCGGCAAATGCAGTTTATGACAAGTGAAATCTTAACTCTGCTTGGTAATGCCTGTGACTAATGGGGCCCAAAGGTAAAGCATCCAAGGTGAGACAGTCAGAACTGCAAGGCAGCTTTCTGGTACTCATGCCCTTCTGACCCAGAAGGACTGGAAAGCCAAAAAAAAAAAAAAAAAAATTGGAAGAAATGGAACAACTTAGGAAACTTGTGAACAGCCAAGAGAGAAATTAAGAAATACAGTAAAGGGGGCCTCCCTGGTACCGCAGTGGGTTAAGCAATGGACTGTGGGGCAAACCACAGCCACTGCAGCACAAGTTCGATCCCTGCCTCCGGCCAGGGAAGGAACCCACATGGTGAGGCAGACCTCTCCTGCCCATCTCCACTGCTCCCCTCCGCAGTGTATTTCAGTCAGTCTGCCTGTTCTGCTCCCCACTCTGTCTCTAATGGATCATCTCACTGTCTGTACCCCAGTGCTTATATGCATAAATAAATTAAAAAAAAAGAAATACAGTAAGAAAGAAGTGAAGGTTTGCTTTATTTAAATTAGTTCTCCCTTCTGATGCCCACTGGGACCTAAAGATCACAGGCAGCTTCCTTACACCTATTTCTCTTTCTCTCTCTCTGACTTTCTGGCCCATTTTCTGATTTCTAATTTAGAAATTCTGAGAGAAGGGTGATTTTTTTTTTCCTTCTGGGATATTTTAGAAAATCTCTACTGCTTCTTATTGTTTAACAGTTATTAAATATAAAAAGATTTTTGGACATTATTTAATGGTCATATTAATATCATAAATTATTATTCTTACCATGTTACAGATGAGAAAATGGAAGCACTGAGAAGTTAAATGGCTTGTCTAAGATCACATAAAATAAAAGGCAACATATAGTAAAATGATTCAAACCCAGGCAGTCTGATTCTTCACTTACTTTGTAAATAGTGAACTATGAGATCACAATTAATTGACCAATTGTTTAAATAACAGAAATAATTAGAACATCATTTCTGCAAAATATTGGAATAGATTTGAACATATTTTTAAATTTTAGAGTAATTTTATATTTACAGAAAATTTGCAAAAACAATACAGAAAATCCCCATATACCCTTCACTAGTTTTTTCTAATGTTAACGTCTCATTTAATCATGATACTTACACTAAATATATGAAATTAACATTGGTACAACAGTATTATTCAACAAACATATTTTATTCTGGTTTTGCTGATTTTTATAATAAATGTCTTTTTCAGTTTCAAGATCTGATTTACAATACCTTATTGCAATTATCTATCCTGGTTCCCTAGTCTTCGCCAATTTATGAGGGTTTCCTAACTTTTTCTTGATATTTAGAACCTTTTCAACTTTTGAAGAAACTACATAGGTATTTTGTAGATGTTCCTCAATTTTCTAATAATTTTTCTCATGACGAGCAGGGAAAGAAAACAAAGTGAAGTGTTGTTCTTATCTCATTATATTAGGGAGGGGGTGACATCAGCATGATCTGTCACTGGTGACCTTGACTTTGATACCTTGGTTTGGGTGATGTGTGCCAGCATTTCCCACTGTAATGTTCCTATCTGCTCCTTTCCACAGTCTCTATTCAACAGGAGAAAATCATTACTATGTTCAGTCCACATTTAAGAAGAAATCCCTTTCTGGAATACGGACTTTCTCAATTTAGTACTTGGAATTCTTAGCACAGAAAGTCTGTCCCTCTACCCCACTTATTTGCTTATTAAAGAATTCATTTAGGGGCCTCCCTGGTGGCGCGGCAGGTTGAGGACGCACTGTGACGCTCCTGCAGCACAGCAGCGCAAGCCAGGGAGGAGACCCACATGGTGAGGCAGACCTCTCCTGCCTGAGTCCTCTGCTCCCCTCGCAGTGTATTTCAGTCTATCTGCCTGTTCTGCTCCCCAGTCTGTCTCTGGTGAATCCTCTCACCTCCTGCGACTCTGGCCTGTACCCCTGCTCTTGCATGCATAAATAAAAAATGTTTAAAAAAAAAGAATTCATTTATCTCAATATGTATTCAGGGATATTTCCTTTACTCCTTGGGTTATAACTTAATATTATCATTATATATTTTCTTAATATTATCATTATATATTATATATTATCATTATATATTTTCTTAATATTATCACTATATAGATATATATAGCTTTGGCCAGTGAGGACTACTGTAGATTGACCCCTATGTCATCTTGACATACACAGTCTCATCTTGGGAGGGAGAATTTCTTAATCTATGGAACTACAAAATGCTCCAAGCTCATATTTCCTCTGTCTCAGCTCTTTCACCAAGAAGCCCTGGTTCTTTTACTGGAGAATGACCTTTAGAAGTCAAGGTGAATGCTGACTGTGGTCATTGCTTCTGGTTATCATTATTTCTATGTCCTGTAAGTTAACAGCTCAAGGAAATATCTGTGTGTATACTAACACATGTATGTATCCAAGCACATGTATGTAGCCACATATACATGAGTGTAGATATTAAAATGAATGTTTATATAGTAAATATATTTATTTACATTTAATATGTTAAAATAAACAAGAGTTCATACTGATATCTCCTACTCTAATACATTACCATAGAAGGCATTCAGCCCTTTCCTCTTGCTTACCTCTAACTTCTTTCTCTGACAGGTATTTACCTATTTATTCAATCCTAGCATACACTGCTAGTATACACAAATCCCTGTAAGAAACATATTTACCAACTGAAGTAAGAGTTCTTTTGGTTTTAGTCCTATAGTACTCAAAACACCATTTTCAGAAGTTACTTAGGTCAGCTCCTTTGTCTGCCTCTCCCTCTGGGAGATTTTTGCAAACATTTGTAATATGGTTAAATTCATTTGTCAAACCCAGCATTCTATTCTGGGATGTGATAGATTTTTATAATCCATAGATACAGGGACTCACTGAATGTCAGGATTCATAGAAGCCACATAATACATAATATGCTGTCAGCATACTTCTGTGTGTGTGTGTGTTTGTGTGTGTATATGTAAGGCGTTATATACCATTACTTAAATGATATGTGTTTTCTGGAAAAAATATCAATAAATACAGGAAAGCAAAAGAAACAAAGTAAGTTTAGGGAGCCTATTACCTGAAAATAACCATGGTCAAGACACTAGGGTATTTTGTTCTAGACTCTTTTTAGTTGACAAACGAAAAGGACTTTATACAATTCCTGTTATTTAGAGTCTGCTTTTTACCTCTACTGTATCATAAACATAAGACAGTATGATGATATTCAAGAACACAAATTTCAAAAAGTAATATTTCCTGTCCCTTCCCCTAGGTCAGCAGAGATGCCAGCCCATGCTAATACATCTCCACCAATAAACAATTGGGACTACTGTTGGCAAAGGAAACTGATTAATATAATGTGTGCAAACATTAATTGATGGTGTAAATTAAGAACCGAATCCCTATTTTAAAGATGTTATACATGCAGTGCAATCAAGGAAAGTATTTAGCCAGATTTGTTCTTGAATTCCATTGTGCTCTGTTGAATAGCTAATTTATAATTGCATTAGTCTGTAAAATAATCTATTAATAAAAATGGGAAGTAAAATTGGGCATAGATTCATTATCTCAGTTTGCGAGAACATTTTCTCGCAAATGAGGTAGAGACCTCATTATCACATTCAGCAGGCTGGGAGGCACATATCTGTCCTTTATTCTTCCAGTGCTGAGTAATGTTCCAGCAAGCCAACTAATTCATTAAAGTTAGTGGAAAACTTGGGTGCACACTTAATCTTCTTCAGTGTTAATGAGTGTTGTCTTTGGTTTAGAAAATGTTTCACAATTTACTGATTTGAAAAAGCAATTGCTATCGGCTTGGTAAAGGTGTTGCCGGGTTGCGGCCAGCGGGAGGAGTGGTCTCTGGCTCCCCTGCAAGTTGGTGTGGCAGTCTTGCCTCGGGGACCTTTTATGTGGCGGTGTGCTGCCTGGATCATGGAGTGGACCGGTCGGGTGTGAGCCTTGGGTTGGTTGGCACCAGGACTCCGCCTAGCGCAGGTTGGTGATGGTTGAGCCTACTACACTTCCTGAATTCTGGGGCGGGCCAGGGTGGACCAATCAGATGCAGGCGGGATGGACAAGTCAGACTGTGGGGGGGGGGACCTGAGTGAATGTGGGGCCAGGTCGAAGCCAGTTGGGGGGTAGTTCACTGAGAGTGGCAGTTTGTTTGGAGGGGAGCAGTTCCCTTGGAGAGCGGTTCGTTGGGGGCGGCAGCGGATGGAGAAGAGCTCCAGCGGAGGAGGAGGAGGGGACAGCTCCAGCCTTTGAAGAAAGGAGGGAGGCCTCCGCCGGCCGTCGCCCTCCGAGGAGAGAGAGAGACTGAGACTCAGTCCTGGCTGTGACACTGACTGTAAGGAGCACCAAAGGCCCTGGGCCTGGTGTCTCAAAGAGCTGTCTGTTGGTGACATAAACCAACAACTCAGAAGAGCTGTAACACTCGGTGTCCACTGGAACACCGCCTCTGCAGGCCCGTAGTGGTCATTGCTCCTGGACAGTGCTGCCTAGAACTGGTGACCGGTGAC
>JAGFMF010011681.1:10249494-10267422 GCA_019455555.1 Galemys pyrenaicus
GAACCCACAGACAGTGACCTGTATCGGGCACTGTCCTCTGATAGGCTATAGCCCCTGTTGCTATAGCCCTTGATTCTGGTTTGTGGCCTTTTGGGCTTTAGGGGGCTTTTGGGGGCCTCTGACCCCTCTCTCGGTCAGAGCGTCCTCCTCCCCTGTCTGTGCCCCCTGTTTCAAAGGTAACCGCACTTTGAGGAGTAGCTCTTGACCTTCGTGGAGAAAAGCTGGGCCCCTGAGTCATTATTCCTTTACAAACTTTTGCTTTCCCACTGCTTTTAGGACTCATGAAAGGTCAGGGTAGAAATACCCAAAGAATCCATCTAGGGACAACTGCCAAGGTTAGATTCAGAGAAATCTAAAAATTCCACAATTCTATTGGAGGGGAATAAAGAGCCTGAAGTGAGGTGTTCATTCATCATTCACTCAACCTACCAACCATGCAAACCACCCTCAGTTGACAATGTCTATCCCTATTCATGTTACTACGGCAATGAAAGGAGCAGCTTCTCATAACCCTGTAGTGTCCGGCCCAGAGGCACAGAGACCAACAGAGCACAGGGAACACAAGCAGCCAGGCTGCCCCTTACCTTCTGTTACAGGGCAATTCTAATATAAAATGGGTTTCCCTCACTGGGTTCTCACCCGCGCGCTCAGAAGACTTTTATAATAAGTCCCAACTTCAGGTACACGTGACAAAAGTTATTAAAGGGTTTTTATTTTACAAGAAATGGGGAATAAAATAGTAATAATACCAAGGAAAAGAGAGGGATACAAATCTGCAAATATCCTACCAAATCTTCTAAACAATGGCGTGTTAAAAGCTGGCTCCGAGTCAAGTAAAGTAACTCCAAATAAAGAGAGCCCAAGGCTCACCTTTGGTTTTATAGCCAACCTAACTGCTTAACTCCACTCTCAAGTTTCAGTAGTTCACTCTTCAATAATCGTATTATTAAATTTATAGTTCTAAAACACTGGTAGTCTAAAGTAAAAGTTAAAGTCTGTAAACCTATCTATGTAATCCATTCAAAACTACCTTTCCCCCTAACACTTCTACCAGGTGATCTCAAAGGGTCCACCAACCAGGACTTTGTTGCTATGTCTTTTGGGAATGGGCAAGGCAAAAAATGTTTCAGGGTGCTGGGGAGCTCATCAGGGAGCTCACAGGGAACTGTACAAAATAGCAGTTGGGGCCTCCCTGGTGGCACAGCAGGTTGAGCAGTGCACTGTGAAGCATCCCTGGCACAGCAGCGGGAGTTCGATCCCCAGCTGGGGAGGGGACCCACACGGGCGCAGCAGACCTCTCCTGCCTTGCGCGCCGCTCCCCTCAGCAATGTATTTCAGTCTGTATATCTGCCTGTACTGCTCCCTGCTCTGGGTCTCTGGTGAATCCTCTCCCGTCCAGCACCTCTGGCCTGTACCCCAGCTCTTGATGCATAAATAAAATAAATCTTTAAAAAATAAATAGCAGTTGGTTCCAATTATGGTACAATAATCTAGAAAGAATGACTTCCAGGATAAATTCTCTATGTCTTGTGTTTTATTACAAACACAATCTTCCTTCTCACAGCTGGTGCCTCTGAGGGCTGAGGAGCTGCATGTGGCTCCAAAATGCAGGAAGAGATGCAGGCTGAGGAGGTTCACAAGTAGCAAAGGAAGACTCTGCTTCAATTCAGTCTCATCCCCTCACCCACCCTCCCACCTCTTCAGCCAGACCTTCCAGGCACCAAAGGCAACATTTAGTAAATTCCAATTAGCAGATACCACCTGGTATCTAAAGCTGTATTTGCCTTAAAGTCAAAGTTCATCTATGGATTTAACTCAATCACAGTTCTAAGGCAGGGAGGGAGGCTTTTTGTTTACTTTTCAAAAGCAGTTTCCTGAGGGCAAAGAAAGGAAGATTTTACTTCTCCCCCACAGCTGGCCCATCCCAACAACTGGGTGCAACAATTAGTTTTGCTGCAGTAATCTCATTTCAAACACTCCACCCACAGTCATTAATCCACAGTATTGCCTAAATCAGCAGTCAGGTACAAAGGTTTTCCCAAACTGGCAGTCTTAGATTGGATATCATCACAAATGTAGTTCAAGGGTTATGAAGGAGACAAAAATCTTCAGTGAAGCATCTCAAAAATTAAAAGCTATGATGGAACAAAGATGATATTTAATGGAGTTTGAGCTCCAAAGAGAAACCCTTTCGGTTCTGTTAACTGGTCTTTTAGCTTCCTTTACCCTTTCCTCCCACATTTTCCCGGATAAAGAAGCAGTGAATACTATAAAGTTCTTGAGTTTTACAATATCTCTTAGATATGGTTCATATTTTGCCTGTCATTCTCTCTGGAGGTGATGACTATAAACAACGTTTCTATAAAATATGTGGAGAAGTTCCAATGGCTGCCGCAAGGTCATAAGAAAATCAATTTAGAAGAGCAACGAATAATGTTGAAACTTCAAGCAAAATTTCCCCAATTCACATAACCTCCTGGTCTCTTGCTACTTTCTTTTAAACAGCGTCAAAGGATAAGGCCCTTAACTTTATGCCATCATTTGGTAAAGGAGTAAGAGCTAGAAAGTCTAATTCCCTTTTCCTTGATGTCTCTGCTAATTTCAGCAGGAATGGGAAAGGGGCTTCTTTGAGGGGACCGGGAAAGAGAGGGGAGGACACCAGAGCTGGTTGTTAGCAACTGGATCTAAAGAGTAAAAGGATCTGATATAAAAAAGGCAGGAGCTATTTCCAGGCTGTGAGGCCCTCTTCGCTTTGATCATTTAAGGAAATGAAGGGCCAGCTGAGAACAAGAACAGGACAAGGACTAATCCTGCCTGACCACCCTCACTGTGCCCTCCCCCCTTACCCACCCTCTATCTCCAGCCCAAGAATCTCTTTTTCCTCTCACAGCAGGCCAAAACAAACTGTATCATGTCTGAATGGGTCAGAAGAAATGGATTTGTTAGGGGGGTAAAGATGTCCTGAATGAACTCTACAAATAGGTTAATGGACTCCACTCTACTCCAGACCAAAGATAGCCAAGACACAAGAACTACAAATCCCATAATGTCATCATCGCCGTAGGGAGGATCACTGGGACCTCAGGGTGGACTTAAGCAACTAGATTTGCTATAACCAGACCTATGGGCCTTAGGGTTTTTGGGTCTTCTGGCTCTCAGCGTGCCTTGGGATTGCAGCTCAGAACTGGTAGTGTTACAGGGTAGGGAGAGGAGTATTTTAGATTTTTAAACCTGCCCTCTCTGAATGGGTTCTGCCATTTGCAGCATTAAGACAAATATATAAAACTTTTAATGGAAAGGAACTTTAATACAATTAGGGTACAATATAGAAAGGACAAAGAATATAGTTATTAAGTATTTAAAGTTACCTATTTTTTTGAGGGTAAAAGTTTAGCTAAATAGGATTGGTTTAAAGCAAGGCCCAAAAGCCTGCCACATGTTTAAAGGATTTTTCAGTAGAGACTTATAGAAAAGGGTTAGAAAGAGTTAGACAAATTTGGGAGGAAAAGAGCAAAACTAAAATTAAGATGAAAGCTGCTATTGTTAACCTCCCCACGGGTCTCTCACCCACATCTGTTTTGACTAGTTTAAGACTAAAAAGCAAGTGCAGTTTTTTTTACATGTCCCTCTGTTCCACGTCTCTCTTCCAGGTCTCCTTGCTGCTCTCTATTTTGCTTTTTTTTTACCCCTTCCTTCTGTCCTCCTCTTGTTACAGGACAACCCTAATATAAAATGGGTTTTCCTTACTGGGTTTTTTACCTGCGCACTCATAAGACTTTCATAATAAGTTCCAGCCAGGTACATGTGATAAAAGTTATTAACAGATTTTATTTTATGAAAGAAGGGGAATAAAATAGTAATAATACCAAGGGAAAAAGAGAGGGATATAAATCCATAAATATCCTACCAAACCTTCTAAGCAATGGCGCGTTGAGAGCTGGCTCCGAGTCGAGAGAGATGGTTCCAAAGGAAGAGAGATGGCTCCCAAGGAAGAGAGAGCCCAAGGCTCACCTCTGGTTTTATAGCCAGCCTGGCTGCTTAACTCCACCCTCAGGTCCCAGTGATCCGCTCTTCGATAATCATATTATCGGATTTGTGGTTCTGGAACACTGGTGGTCTGGAGTGGGGGTTGGAGTCCACACACCCATCTGTGTAATCCATTCAGGACTACCTTTCCCCCTAACACTCTCTGTAGAATTTTTTTTCTTAGCTTTACTTACTTAGGGCAGAATTAGGATTTTAGAACTTCCCCCTTTCCTGGGGACGACCCTGTTACAGTAGGACACATTCACAGACTCATCTCTCTCTCTTCTCCTCTCCCCGAGTTATTCTATTCATTTCTTCATTCTTCCTTCTTTTGTAAATAAACCCATTATTAACCTTTGTTGTGTGTGTCTGCAGTTGAATCTTATTGTGCCTTTTAAGCTCACGGGTGAAGACCCACAGTCAGGCCACCCATTTTATATCAGGGTTGCCCTGGACAGGTTCTGAGGCCTTTCAAACTCTGGGTGCTTTGGTGGTGAGGTGGTGTGGTGACATGTATCTGAGGAGGTGTGAATCTATAGTCCTAACTCATACAGTGTTGTAAACTGTCACTTCAATAAAGAAAAGGAAAATGTGAGTTTTCCATTATTCAAAACAAAACAAAACCATGTTCAAGTTAAAGACTGAATCCTCCAAAAGTTAAGTGTCAGGAGTTATAAGTCACTAAACATTATTGGGAGCCTTACAGAATCACAGTTAGCTTTCCAACTTTCCCCACAGAACACCTTCAAGGCACAATTCCAAATTTCTTTGCCCCATCACTCAGCACCTTGCTGCCTGACCAGTGTCACATATCAGGTTTCCCTGATTCTAAATGATTAGTACTATTTCCATTTCTGTCTTGCCAGCCCCTCCACCCCACCCCACCCCCAGGAGGTGGTGAGGTGCTGAGTTCCGGGTTTTTCCCACAAATATTGATTGAGCAGGTGTGCCGTGCAAGGCCTTGAGCTAAGTACAACCAAGCCACTTTGTCCAGCAAGACTTCGCTGATGACTTAGGGCTGCAAGCCAAGGTGCAACATCCCTGGGTGCCTGGGATGGGGGCTAAAGAATAGAAAAACTGGGAAGGAGACACCACAAGTTCAGGAACTTGTCTCACACTTACTTGGAGGTGTGGGTAGAAGGATTTAACACAGCCACAGCATGGAAAATAAGACCCTCGGGCCCGCCTAGATCCCCAGGCACAAGACCCAGACAGTTATCAGATTGCTGTAAAGTCGGGAGCACAGACTTGAAGGTGAAGAAGGAACAAACCATCCACCCACAAGGAGTGAACCCTCCCAAAGAGAGGAAGACTGTCTCAGTGCAGTCTCTGTGCTGGTACAGGGCAGCCGTCCACCTGGGACCATGCAGGTGCTTCTTTTCACCAACTTTCTCTCCCTGCAGGGCAGCAGCCTTCCTGCCTGCCCATGACCTGTACCTGCCGGGGCTTCTCTGCATTGACCTCCCTCCACAGAAGCAGCTCTCCTTGGGACCGCCCTCCTGTGAGGCCTGCATGCAGGCCTCTCTCAGCAAACCTGTCCCTTTTGAGGCAGCTCTTTCTGCCTGCTGGTGCCGATACAAGTATCCTTTACTTTTCTGCCCCTTTCTCTAATAAACCTGCTCTTTGACTTGCCTGGTGAACTCCCCATGTGCCCCTGAAAGGGGAGCTCTGGTGAAACCTTTCCCAGAGTGAACCCAAGGACCCCGCTCTCCATCTCACTGACTCCAAAAACGACATCACCTGGATTCCTCATTTCGTTAGGGGGAAAGACCCTCCTGAGTGAATTACACAAATAGGTTATGGACTTCGACCCCCATTCCAGACCTACAAGATCCAGGAACTACAAATCACATAAGGTCATTATCGAAGAGCGGATCACTGGGACCTGTGGGTGGCGTTAAGCAGCCAGGCTGAGTATAAGAGCAGACATGTGGGCCTTGGCGGCGGGGGGGGGGGGGGGGGGGGGGGGGGGGGGGATAGTCACTTTTTCCTTGAGAGCCAGCTCTCAGCGCACGTTGGGTTCCAGCTCTGAGGGAATGGTAGGACATTTACGGATCTGTATCCCTCTCTTCCCCTTTGTTATGCTATTTCCCTTCCCTTGTAAATAAAACCCTTTATTAGCCTTTGTTGTGTGTGCCTGCAGTTGGGGCATTATGAGTGCCTTTTGAGCTCACGGGTGAGGATCCAGTCAAGCAAACCCATTTTACATTAGGGTTGCCCTGTAACAATTTGAGTTCTTAAGGTCAACCTGAACACAGAATCATGGAAAGTCAACACTCAGGCCATCTTTGAGCACAACTGATGAGTAAACAAGTCCAGAGAGATTACATGAAGGAGTGAGCAGTGTCACAAAGCTTTTGCCAGGACATCCCCAGATTTCTTGACTCTCAAGCAGAGGCTGGTTTTCTATATAAGACAATCAGACTGGCATTAGCGAACTGTGTGCCTCTGTCTGATTAGCTGTTCTTGACCCCCAACATTCTCGCTCATTTTCTTTCATCTAGCTATTGCCTACTCGTCCTTCAAAATTCAGCTCAAGTGTCACCTTAGGTCTTCTCTGGCCCCCAGCAAGAGATAGGGGATCTGCTGGGTGGCCCCTGTGCTCCCGACATTCACAGTACTCACAGCAATGCACTGGAACCCCCCTGCCAACCTGTAAACTTTCAAGGTCCAAGATTATAATTCCATTGACTTACATTAAAACAAAACCCGCACCAATGTGTGCTATATGCTGGTGGTTCCTTCCTGTCTGGTGAATGACAACACAAACATCATGCTCAGTGCACTACACACCCCTAGGTCTGCAGGATGGCAGACTACACTTTGTGGACCCTGTGGAATCTTATGGCCCACATAGACCACAGTAACCACATGTTATTAAAAAAATAAACTAAAGCACACAAGTGTATAACCAAGGTCATAGTGTTTTAAAACCTCATTTTCTAAACAAGGAAGAAGTTCACCAAAAGGCTAAAATCATCCACCAGTCTGGCAGCAAGACCTGGATTTCAAAGGCCTTATTAGGAACTCATGCACTAAGTTTGCTGTCACTAAGTTTGCTGTCCCACTGCCTCTTGGACAAGAAAGACTGTATCAGTACAGTCTTTTATCCTCTGTCCCTAAAGGGACAGAGAAGACTGGGTTTCCATAGTCCTGTACCCAGTGTCCTATTATCTTGGCTTGCCAACATTAAAGTACAAACAACAGTTAAGACTTTTTAAGTACTTATCACTGGAATCATCTGTTTTAGAGGCAGAAGTGGGCCGAAAGACTTTTAGAACTTGAGACTTATGAGTCATGCTGTACCCATTAGAGTTATGTCAGAAGGATGATTTCCTGGCTTAGACTGGGGAAATCACTGGCCTCTTGCTGCCCTCTCCTTCTTCACTGGTAGCAGAGGTTAATGCAATCAAGAAGCTGGAAGAGAAATGTCTAAATTAAAACCAATGTGTCGTAAAAATAGATTATTAATGTTAATGTGTGTCAACCTATAACTATAATAGTTAATATTAATTAGTCTCTACTAGTATCTACTTCTAGATATTATTCTATGTAGAAGTGGAATATAAGGCTTGGAGAAAAGAGCAGTGAGAAGCTCTGGGATGGATGCAGCCCTTCTACTTATGCTTATTAATCCTCCGTCCTGCAGGCTAAGAAATATCACAGGCATGTCCACATGCTACAGTGGCCTCTGAGCTTCTTAGGAAAGCCCATTTCCTAGTTCTGGAGCTAGACTCCTTCGAATCACAGAGCTGGGAGGAAGGAGCCTTAGAGACCAGAGGGTGAGGGAAAAGAGAAACTTACTGAGTTTTCAGCCGGAGTCTGAAATGGCCACAGTGAAACGCTTCTAAACCTTCCTAAACCACAGATCTTAACAGAAAGAAAGTGCCTGCGTGTACAATGGTGAGTACTTTCTTGGAGAATCTGGATGGCTATCCTAACTGCTAAGAGATTTAGAATTTGTATTTATAGTGTATAAAGTTCCCAAATAAAATGTCTTATTTCATTAACCAGCAAAATGTGATAAAAATCTAACTCATGGTAATAACTCTGAACTATATATGGAAACTGGGAAGTAAGTAGAAAAAACTCTAAGCATTATGTTCAAACACAAGAAGGTTTGTTAAACTTTTACTCAGAGTATAAGTAAGACTAACTGATTCATTATGTGATTTTCTAGCCCCAAACAATAGCAGCAAGGAATTAACAAAGAGAATGTTGGCATTATTAGAGTTAGGCATACTGCCGTAGGGAAAAAAGGGGCCAATGACAAAATTCTCCCAGAAAATCAACCCAGTAACCAATGCCCAACACAATTCTACAGCTCTCGAACGGGGTGAACCCAGGTTACATAGGTTCTAAAGTATATATAATTTAAGGGATTTTCTTTCTTGAAGAAGATTACAAACACACAGTACATGATACACAATAGATACGAAAGGGAATATTTATTTTCAACGGGAAATACAACACACACCCAAATGATAAAGAGTTCTACAGAATTAGGTCCAACTTTCTTCCGAGATTTCTCAGCAATTGGTCAGAAGTGTTTACATAAAAATAATTCCTTATTGTAAACTCGCTTCCCTCCCCACCTAGATCATAAGATGCCCAGCTAGAGGCAGCATTTGCAAACCTGTGATAATGAGGGGTCCCACTGCTTACACTTTGTTAGCTTCCCAGTAAACCTGCCTCTACTGGGCCTCCCTGGTGGCACAAAGGTTTAAGTCGCAGCACTGTGAAGCTATCTGCAGACACTGAAGCATGAATTCAATCCCTGGCCCAGGGAGGTGACCCACATGGCAGAGTACAGCTCTGCTCTCTTGCCTGCTGCTCCCCTCAGCAGTGTATTTAAATTCATTTGCCTATTCTGCTCCCTACTCTGTCTCTGGTGAATCCTCTCATCCCCCACTCCCTACACACACACCTCTGAACTACACCCTAGCTCTTACATGTGAAAATAAGCAAATCTTTAAAAAACAAAACTGAAATGGATACCCCTGAGAAAGACCAGGAAGTATACAGTTTAACATTTCCCTTTAAAAGTGTAGGAACTGTTTTAAAATTTGATCCCTGGCCAGGGAGGGGACCCACATGGCGCAGCAGACCTCTCCTACCTCGCCTGCTGCTCCCCTCAGCAGTGTATTTCAGTCGAACTGCCCGTTCTGCTCCCCTCTCTGTCTCTGGTGAATCCTCTCACCTCCCACACCTCTGACCTGTACCCCAGTTCTTGTATAAATAAAATAAAATCTTTAAAAATAAATAAAGGGCCTCCCTGGTGGCACAGTGGGTTAAGCAACACACTATGAAGCAAACCACAGCCACTGCAGCACGAGTTCGATCCCTGCTGCCAGCCAGGGAGGGGACCCACATGGCCCAGCAGACCTCTCCTGCTGTGTCTGCTGCTCCCCTCAGCAGTGTACTTCTGTTGATCTGCCTGTTCTGCTCCCCGCTCTCTGGGGTGAATCATCTCACCCCCACACACCTCTGGCCTGTACCCCAGTGCTTGTATGCATAAATAAATAAATCTTTAAAAAAATAAATAATAATAAAATAAAATTTGCTTTTAAAGGGAATTAAAAAGGATTTAAAAGTATCATATAAAACTGTACAGTCCTGAGAATTTTAACACATGGATAGAGTTATGTAACTGCCCCCATAGCAAGGATACAAGACAGGTCCATCACCCCCAAATCTCTCGTGCAAAAGTACATATATTTATAACAATATTGAAAGGAATAATTTCCCTTAGTTGTCATATTCACTACTATGAAATATTTCATTTTCCTCAATGATGGTCCACAGAGGCCCACTCTGTGGGAGGCAGATCCCTAAATCCAGTCTACTGGAGATGGTGAGGGGTAGGACCACTTGGAAGGAATCATTTGAATCAGAAGAACTGAAACTTTAAATGAAAAAGACTGTTTTAAAGCCCAAATTGGTCATTTTACAAATGAAGAAAATAAAATACAATATTGTTAACTCTGTCAACCCAGCATAGCCAATTGAAATTATGGGGAAAATATGTCATGATCGAGATTCTTCAATATATATCATTCTTGCCCCATTCCCAGTTACCAATAAAAAATAATCACAGCTTCAACAAAAGCCCTAAAAGGGGACTCTACAAAAAGTATAGCTGTAAAAAGTAAATAGTAACAAGACCTGCTGAGAAAAAACAGCATTTAGAACATAATATGTGACCATATGACATGCAATGTCCATTAGTAGCAAAATACAACAGAATAAGACGTGATTCATGAAGAAATGTAAACAAACTTTGCCCAGGTCTAAGGTCTCAATTTATCACCAGATTCTTGCTTATTATAAAAAAAGATTCTTCATGGCCTTTATTTTTTTAAAACCAGAAATGCAAAGATGTGACTCTGGTCAAAGGCACGGTAAAAAACAGTCCTGACACAAGAATAACAGAAGAACAAGTCCTTTCCAGCCCAATCCTCTAGCCAAGGACTGAATACGACACACCTGTGAATTGTTTCTGGCTCAACAGTATTTTCCACACAAAGAAGCAACTGAACACCAAGCAAGCTTCCTCTCACTAATCCCCGAAGCTTTTCCCAGCGTAAGAACAGGAGACCAAGGGCCGACTCCTGCTCTTTTAAGAACTGTTTAAAAAGATGATTTGGGTTCATTCCTCCCCTCTTCCACTACCACAGATCTGTAGGCAACAAAATCTCTGCAGGAAAGCAACCTTTAGGAACACGTAATAGCAGCGTGAGATGAGGAAGCAAAGGGGGTACAGCACAAACTGTAATGGAGAAATGTTGAGCGTTTCTCCGCTGCCTCCCACCAGCCATGGCCAGGCAGGGAGCCCAAGCCTGAGGAGAAATAGCAGCACATGCTGCCATGGTGTTTGGTGGAGGGTTACCATGGGAACCTGCCTCTTGGCACAAATGCTGAGCATCCTTCTGCAGTCACATCCTTATGTTTCCCAGGCCTGGAGTGGAAGTGTGGAAATATCACAAAGAAGGTAGAATCAGGCGGAGGGGGTAGGTGTCAATCATGATGAAGCAAATACTGCTGGACATCTGGAAAGTCATTTCCCACTCCCTTGGAGGTCTCAAGAAAGAAGTAGAAAATATGTGGTCTTTAAATACAGATTTTATTCTATGTCCTGCAACAAATTTTGTGGGTCTGCTAGACTTAGGTGGCCTATTCAGCCACCATTTTTGTTACCTGTAGTTCCAATACAATACAAAGGTCAGAATCGCCTGATCAGTCAGTCATAGCCAAACCTTACATGGTGCCTTTCAAATAAACCAAGAGCAGAAAACTTGATCACCCTGGGACGGTATGACCAGGAATGCCTGGGGGCTAGGGTTGGGTGCCAGGGGTGGGGATGAGGGGCTGATGACCAATGCATTGCACAAAACATACTCCCGATTTACACATCACCGGTATGACTGGGAACGCCCAGGGGGCCAAGGACTGATGTATGACAAGGGACCCCAGAAGCTGATCAGTGGAATCCCTTGTTGATAAGATTGGAACCATGGCCGGGGGGTCTGGGGTATGGTTTCAATTACAACACTTGGTTATCAAGCAGATAAGAATTACCTGGTAAGTAGACTCATATCCCCCGAAGCTCTAGATGACAAAAACACATTCTTTAGTTTCACTCATCTTTTTTTCTTTGTCCTTCTACCCCACAAAACTGATGCTGTATGATTATTCTGTCACTAAAAAGGCCAGGGGCCTCCCTCATGGCGCAGTGGGTTGAGCACCACACTATGAAGCATCCACTTGTACAGCAGAGCTCCTGAAGAAGCTTATTAAATGAACTAAAGGGAGAATATTGTCTAGCAGGGCACAACACAAGGATGTGGTATGCATTCCACTTGTGATGGACTCAGAAACTGTCAAGAATAAACGCACTTACAGATGTCCAGCTACTGTTCTATGTGCCTCATTTAATCCTCACAGATACTCTACAGAGTCGGTCATGAGATGTCATTTACAGATAAAGAAACTGAGGCTCCCAGAGGTAAAAGAGCTTGCCCAAGGTCACTGCTATTGGCATTGGGTGGCAGAGCCAGGCTTTTGTTCCAAAGCCCCTGCTTTTAACCTCAACATCATGCTCATCCCATTGCTCAGAAAGGCCAGGTCAAAGGATACCCAGGGAGAGAGGAGAAGCAGAAGCTGAGGCTGCTGGGAAGCAAGGTTCAGGAGCTAAAGTATCTTTAAACACCATTTAAAAAGCTTGGTCATGAGACATCATCATCGGCTTTTAATGTATAAAGAGAACTGTGTATGACAGCGATTCTGGAATTACATGTAGTAAGGTAGAATGGAGGAGAAACAGACGGAAGATTTCAATGGTAGGGAGGAGATCATGTCTACTTTAAAGTAAGACAAAACCCATGTCATCTGGTTCACTGCAATGTCTGGTATACAAAAAGCTTCGATAAGTGTTGGTTACATAGATATTTCACAGTTGTCTTACCTTGGAAGCAGAGAAATAAGGGTCCCAATGGAGTAGTTTATTTAGGAGGTACCAGTAGAAGAGTGGGAAATGATACAAAAGAGAAGCCAGTCGGTAAAGAGTACCCTTACAGAGCCAGCCACGATGGTGGACAGACACGGAGCTTAATCTTGTGGGCAATGCCGTGTAAGGCACCCACATCAGCGCTGTTATGTGCAAAGAGTGGGGAAGCTGTGGTATTTAAACACCAATTCTGTCCGCTGGCTGAGGGCTGTTTTGGGGAATGTTAATTTTCTGGCACCAGAATAGCAGTGGTGTACGTAGCTTGGGGAAGAAGAGTCAGACAAGGAATCACCGGCACGCTGACCATGAGGCACATGTGGACTGACTGGGCGGGTAGGAGCTCCTGACAGGCCAATGTCAGGCCAAAGCTGAAAGGGAGTAGAAGGTGAACTGTGAACTATCATTTCTCCAAAAGAACTTTCTAAGTGAGTTTTTTTGATTTCACACTAGGACAGACATAAGTTTTTCCTTTCTTCAACAGAAATTGTCAGTGGTGGGAAACTGATGTTTTGTTCAATTTTATTTCTTGGGTGAGTTCCAGAAAACTTTACTACACAGTATGGGGCGCTTCTGCAGAAAATAAAACATGTCAATCAAAGTTGAAAGCTTGAAATTCTATCAAGCAACATCAGTATCAAAGTTTGAGAAGGAGGAAAAGGTAAAAGACGAGAACAAAAGGAGAAAAAGACTTCTGCTAAAATTAGCACAGTAGCTCTTATATCTGAACGTTTACACAAAACTTAGCATATTATCTAAAGTTTTCTAGAGCAAGCGAACTGGAAAATAACATGAGATATTCTTTCTGGCTCCTGGCGAAGCATTCATCTCAAAGAAACATTCTTCCCCTTCCCACCCGCATCTTCCACCCTCCTCCCTTACCTTGGCATTCCTTCTCACCTTCCCACCCTCCCAAGAGCTTGTCCACCCAAGTTGTTCTGTTTTCCATCATAATTGCACTCTTTGAAAGCAGGTCTCCACCTCATCTCCAATTTGAATGATAAAAACTTCCCAAGCTTGTAACACAACTGGGTCTACTCCAAGAGGACCAAAGGCAACAAATTCACACAGAGTCTGCTCTATTGTGAAAAGACCAGAAGTTTTTGTTTCAAAGCATGGTCCCAGCACTACCTCAGAGACTAATGGCCATGACTATGTGGCTACAGTGTAACACCATCTCTAAATTAATATACTGAATCCCTAGGAAGACATGATACTGTCAATGCACTTTGAGAACTTTAAGGCAATCTCACAAATATAACTGTCATGTTGATCAATGGCAATAAGGAGGTGGCAACCTCGTTGAGTGAAGTTGGGCAGGAGGTTCAGAGACATACTGTAGGGAGAACTGTCTTCTCGGCACTGCTCTCTTAGTCATTGCGTGATTCCTTCGGCATATTAAAATTCCCTCTAATGACCTTATAAGTAATCAACAGTGATAGCCAACATCTAAACAAACACAAGTAGTTTTGTTTGACAAGTTAATACTAAATTTAAACCTGTCACAACAGGGATCATTTCAAAGTCATGTGAAGATCACAGTGCAAGTATAAATTCAACCACCTTCAAGATACTCAAGCCACTTTCCAGACGTTGCCTCATTTGCTCTTTCACCCTCAGGATGGAGGGTAGTTTTGGCAAGTTATAAATACTTCCTGTCCCTGGATGAATTGGAAAAGGTATGGCTGAGGCTGGAAATTCTAGCTTTTGAAAAGCACAGCAGGATTATACAAAACACCAAGAAACACCAAACTAAGGGGAATACAAGAACAAAGGAGACACAGGTGTCTTTTGAGAGCAGACGGAGAGAGACAGCCTTTTACAGAGCAGAGTATCAAACAAAGCTCATTAGGCCTTGGCAAGGCTCATTAAAGAGAGCGTCAGACAGGGCGCTGACTCATGGGAGCGGCTCAAGTGTGGTCCAGAGTGGCATGTCCTCCCTGAGGCTGCAACCGCCAGTGAGATGGTGGTGCAAGGTGGGGGAGCCATCAACAGTGTTTCAAAGGCCTCTGGAGTAAAACCACAGTGTTCTGGCCAAGTGTGCAGAGTGCTGATCTGATCCACGGCCAGAACCTACTGTGGGCCTCAAAGATACCCTGTGACTGATGAAGCCAACCAGCATAAACTGATGGGTGAGGGGCCTCCCTGGTGGCACAGCGGGTTAAGCAATGCACTATGAAGCAAACCGCAGCCACTGCAGCACGAGTTCGATCTCTACCGCCAGCCAGGGAGGGGATCCACCCGGCTTAACAGATCTCTCCTGCCTCACCCGCTGCTCCCCTCAGCAGTGTGTTTCAGTCAGTCTGCTTATTCTGCTCCCCACTCTGTCTCTGGTGAATCCTCTCACCACCCTGGACTCTGACCTGTACCCCAGCTCTTGAATGCATAAATAAATCAATCTTTAAAAAAAAATAAAAACTGAAGGGTGACCACCATCCTCCCCTCAGTGAAAAAGACCTCTACCACTAGTGGTAATTGACAATTTAATTCTACCAATTAACAAAAAGATAAAAGAAGTAGAGGAGATGATGAAGAAGAATGGTTATGGGTGGTGAAGAATCAGACTGTCTGGGCCTCCCTGTTGGCACAGTGGGTTAAGCAATTCACTATAAAGCAAACCGCAGCCACTGCAGCATGAGTTTGATCCCTGCTGCCAGCCAGGGAGGGGACCCACATGGTGTGGCAGACCTCTCCTGCTGTGCCCGCTGCTCCCCTCAGCAGTGTACTTCCGTTGATCTGCCTGTTCTTGTTCCCCGCTCTCTGTGGTAAACCCTTTCACCCTCCACACCTCTGGCCTGTACCCCAGTGCTTGTACGCATAAATAAATCTTTAAAAAAAAAAAAAGAATAGACTATCTGAATCTAAATCCAGTCTTTGTCACTTATTATCCTTATACTCCTGGGAAGAAGGTGAACATTATTTTAGGCCTCAGTTTATTCCTCTATAAAATTGGGTTTTACAGATTCTTGTAAAGATTAAATAAAATAATAGAGGCAAAGAACTTAGTATACACCTCTCAGCAATTGGGAACTATTAAGTCACACCTACCAAGTGTAAAACTGATGTGGAAAATTTCAATCTATAACCAAGGAATATGTGTGGGTGGAGGATAGTAGTGGTAAATGATAATTATTATACTGGCCAAAATTCAGAAAATATGGTTGCTTTGTGCACTGTATGAGGAACTGAGCTTCCTGGAACTTAAAGAAAAAAAGAAAGACATACTATGCTAAACTCTTATTATTTAGTACAAAACTGATATACAGTTCATTCTTAGTAAACTTTTGTGGAATGCAGGAATAACTGCTGCTTGAGATTATAACCTTAGTCAGAGGCAATCTTAACCTGAAGCCATTCTGAGCATTAATATCAGGAATCTACTGACATACAGGGCCTCCCTGGTGGAGCAAAACAGGTTGAGCACCACACTATGAAGCTCCTGCCACCACTGCAGTATGAGGTAGATCCCCAGCCAGGGAGGGGACCCACATGGCGCAGCAGACCTCTCCTGCCTAGCCTGCTGCTCCCCTCAGCAGTGTATATCAGTTGATTTGCCTGTTTTGCTCCCCACTCTGTGAATCTTCTCACCCCTAGCCTCTCCCACACCCCAGCTCTTGTATGCATAAATGAATAAAATCTTTAAAAAAAAACTACTGACATATCTATCCTTTACCATCATTTAAATATCAAGCTTTAAATTTTTTGCTTTTAAAAGACATCATAGTGACTGGTTTCCTTTAGTTAATCAAAATGAGCACTAAATCAAAAGCATTAAAAAATATTCTCGAGACTTCTGGAATAGCAGATTAAGAATGTCTCCAACAATTTAACTGGTAAAAATTATTTTTAAAACAATCATTTAAAGTCTCTGGAAATTGTCCTCAGAGCATATGGGAAATGGAAAAACACTCAAGAAAACCTATGAAATCTGGGTAAGAGCAGGAAGAGCCTGTGGCACTTTTCAGCCCGGGCCTCCTAGCTTCCCCTCCTCCTTCCAGAAACTCCACCCAGGAGCTGTACACTGGCTGGGCAGGCCCTTCCCCAGCTCCCCGTCAGGGACTATGATCTCACCCCAGGAGAGGGGACCTTCCAGCACTTCCCAAATAAACAAAAACTGAGAGAAGTACTTGCTAGCAGATATGCCTTACAACAAATGCTAAAGTACGTTCTTCAGACTGAAAATCCTCAGGATAAAATAGAGGGCCTATGAAGCTAAGAATGTAGGCAATCACAAAAGATAGATATTTCTGTTTATCTTACCCTTTTAAAAACAAACAAACACTAATTTAAAAAGCATCTGCCTAAAACAACATGCATATAACTGTATTGCTGGATTTGCAATATATAGAAACATAGTCTATCTGACTCAAAGGACTCCAGTGACACCAGCAAAGTAATGGCACCAGAGGCTAACTCAGATTCCCACAAAGGTAAAAGAGAACCAGAAATGGTAAATAAGAGAGTTAATATAACAAGCTCTACAAATATATACTTATTCTTGATCTCCTTTATATTTGTTTTCCTTTCTTCTCTTAAAAAAGCTAAGGTTATATAAAAGCTAAATAAGGTTATATAAAACATGAATTGTAATAAATAACTGTATATATAACAATAGCATCACAAGAAGGGAAGTGCAAAGGGAGATCTAGAAGAAAAATGTTTCTATATTTTACTGTAACTAATCATTATAAATCTAAGGTAGATTTTGGCAACTTAAGAATACATGTAAGGGCCTCCCTGGTGGCACACCGGGTTGAGTGCCGCACTGTGAAGCATCCGCATCACAGCAGCGCAGGTTCGATCCCCAGCCAGGGAGGGACCCACATGGTGCAGCAGACCTCTCCTGCCTCACCCACTGCTCCCCTCAGCAGTCTATTTCAGTAGATCTGCCTGTTCTGTTCCCCACTCCGTCTCTAGTGAATCCTCTACCCTCTGACCTGTACCCCTGCTCTTGTATGCATAAATAAATAAATCTTAAAAAAAAAAAATGTAAGCCTTAGAGAGAGTGCTAAGAAAATAACTCAAAAATGTAATTTAAAAGCCACTAAAAGAATTAAATTGTTACACTAGAAAATACCTGTTAACACAAAATGAATAAAAGAGGTATAAAGGAACAAAAAATATATGAGACGTGGGGCGGGTTATGGGGAAGATAATACGGCAGATATAAAACCAAATACATTTGCTATCTGAACATTATGTATCAATAGCTTAAATAATCAAGAGAGATTAGACTGAATAAAAAAACCTGATCCAATGATATGCTTTCTTTTTTTTTTTTAAAGATTTATTTATTTATACATACAAGCACTGGGGTACAGGCCAGAGGTGTGGGGGAGGGTGAGAGGATTCACCACAGAGAGTGGGGAGCAGAACAGGCAGATCAACAGAAGTACACT
>JAGFMF010011681.1:10269669-10280698 GCA_019455555.1 Galemys pyrenaicus
CCTCTCCTGCTGTGCCCGCTGCTCCCCTCAGCAGTGTACTTCCATTGATCTGCCTGTTCTGCTCCCTGCTCTGTCTGTGGTGAATCCTCTCACCCCCACCCCCCACATCTCTGGCCTGTACCCCAGTGCTTGTATGTATAAATAAATAAATCTTTAAAAAAAAAAGATCTATTTTATTTACTAATGCATACAAGAGCTGGGATATAGACCAGAGGTGCAGGGGGTGAGAAGATTCACCAGAGACAGAGTGGAGAGCAGAACAGGCAGATCTACTGAAATACACTGCTGAGGGGAGCAACGGATGAGACAGGAGAGGTCTGCTGCTCCACAAGGTTCACCTCCCTGTCCAGGGATCAAACTCCCGCTGCAGTGGCTGCTGAGAGCTTCTTAGTGCTATGCCTTAACCGCTTGCGCCACCAGGGACGTCCTACAAGGGAATCTTCTGGCAATGTAATTTAGGTGAAATGGACCAATTCCTAGAAAGACAAGAATTACCAAAACCAACTTGAAAAAATTGAAAATTGGAACCGACATCTAACAGTTAAAAAACTTGATTTAGTAATTCAAAAACTGCCTACCAAGAAAAGCCCCAAATGACTTCATTAGTTAATCTTACCAAACATTCAAAGAATTAACACGAATCCTGCCACTGCCACATCCTGCTTCTCTATTTCCCTTCTGAGAAAACCACCTTAATCAGTCTGTTTCAGGAGTGTCTGCACTGCTGGCTCTGCCTCTAGGAGACCTGACCTAGGAAACCGCTCGAACAAGGAATCCATGATTCACTGCAAAACCACCTTACCGTGCTGGGTAAGCGGCGATCATTTCTCACCACAATTTTTTTGAAATCCCTCATGAGTGAATATTCAGTGAATACATGTAGAAATACCTGGTACCACCATTCATGATCGTGCAAACAAATAATAATTCGAGATCTAGTCAAGAGATGTGAATTTTTTATGTTCATGTTTTCAGGATACATTTTATTTGCTTTGTGTGCATCTCTAGTAAACTCCATGAAGGCAGAAACACAGACACTTCTCCCCCACCTTGAGCAGCTTCACACATATAAACTTGACTGTGGCAACTGTAAGTTCTCCAACTACAGGGCTGATGTGTGGAAAAAGAGGCTGAAGAACTTGTCTAATGATTGTGAAGGGGCCTATTTCGCTTTTTCTCTGCCCTCAACTGGTAATGACCAGCATGGCCACTGTGGGTCAATGTGTTCTGTGATGCCGCCTGGAAGTCAAGTTCTCTAGGGAATCGCAAAGGCCTGACATGATGAAGTGAGACATAAAACTGGAGTCTGAAGATAGTTAGAGAAACCAAAGATTGCTGGAAACCAAGAAGGGAGGTTACTGGCCTTTTGCAGAAAACTGATCTTTTACCATCTGAAGGATTAATCAGGTATTGGAGGATATTTTATCATTTATAAGTACCGCGCGCTAACCGATTGCGCCACTGGAGCTCCTATTTTATCATTTAATGATATCTATGTGGATGAAAGAGAAATTTCATGGTTGCAAATTGAGCATATGATTCTATACGTACCCCTCCCTTATTCTTTAAATCTTTATTGCTAGCAGGAACAAAAACTGGTAGGATCTTATGGAGAATAATCTGGAAAGTTCTATCAAAGTTATAGAATTTGATAGGCATACTGATCCCAAAATTCCAATTCTAAGGATGTACACTGTGGGTGGCAACATATGAACAAGGATATTTTATGCAAGATTAATTGTAATAAGAAAACAATGGATGGGCCTCCCTGGTGGCGCAGTGGGTTAAGCAACACACTATGAAGCAAACCACAGCCACTGCAGCACGAGCTCGATCCCTGCTGCCAGCCAGGGAGGGGACCCACATGGCGCGGCAGGCAGACCTCTCCTGCTGTGCCCGCTGCTCCCCTCAGCAGTGTACTTCCGTTGATCTGCCTGTTCTGCTCCCCGCTCTCTGTGGTGAATCCTCTCACCTCCTGCGACTTGGGCTTGTACCCCAGCTCGTGTATGCATAAAAATAAAATAAAAATCTTTAAAAAAAAAAAGAAATCATTGGGCCTCCCTGGTGGTGCAGGGGTTAAAGACACAGCACTATCAAGCTATCCACAGCCACTGCAGCATAGTTCTATCCCTAACCAGGGAGCTGACCCACATGGTGCAGCAGATCTCGCCTGTTTCACCTGCTGCTCCACTCAGCAGTGTATTTCAGCACTTCTACCTGTTCTGCTCCCCACTCTGTCTCTGGTGAATCCTCTCACCATCCCAGCCCCTGCGCCTCTGGCCTGTACACCAGCTCTTATATGCTTAAATAAAAATAAATCTTTTTTTAAAGGATGTGTTCACATACAGCTTATGAAATTTAAAAATGTTTTAATGAAAATAAGTTTATTAATTGCTGTGCAAGTCTCTGCTTCACTCAGGAAATTACAAATGCGGTGACTTTCTGTAACTATGGACTTGGATTCAAATGAGCATTAGAAATATTTTTCTACATTTTACATGTTCGCAGCACTGTATATGTCAGTGGTTGAAGTGATAGACATTATAATTTATATTAAAAATAAATATGGCATAAAAATGCAAAACAAATAAAAGGCTCCTCTTACCCTTGCCATGTCTATGACTCTGATATATGTATTACCTCAAATAAAGTTTCAGTACTAATGTCTAGAGGAACAAGCTGCCCTATAGTTTAAAACAACCGACTAGTTTCTAAGACCCTAATGACACAGATGCTAAGTGTAGATTTAGGCGTCTTTCATCAGTGTCAATGGGAAAGAACATGGCTCACTGCCAGCTATATTTGCCAAGTCCCAATTTGCAAGCACAGTTCAGCTCATTTGCACTTCTATCTTGATCCCAACTGTTGCTCTATTAAGAAATAATAGAACAATGACATTATTTCTGGTTGGAAAGATCTATCATGTTGGTTACTATCATCCTTAGGAGTAAAAACATCAAGAAATATACTCAAATATCCAGTTCCTATTGAACTGAATATTCTCCTGTGGTGACCTCTCAGGCAGTTCATTCTGAAAGGTAGGATTTCCTCCCTGGGTTAAACCAGGATGTTAGTGTATTATTCTATCTCAATAACCTGATCAATCAAACATGTACGGCCAGAGGGAAATAGGTCAGTTCTAATTTCACTAATAAAGATGTTCTCATGCTTATTTCCATAAGGGCTTGTATTAATCACCCAATAAATCACCTACCAATAAAAAGTAGAATATATGCCTACTTTGTCTGACATTTACTAAAGATTTTTTTATTTATTATTGTATACAGAAACTGGGATACAGGCCAGAGGTGAGGGGGTGAAAGGATTCACCAGAGACAGAGTGGGGAGCACAACAGGCAGATCCACTTTTCAGTGGATACACTGCTGAGGAGAGCAGCGAGCAAGGCAGGAGAGGTCTGCTGCGCCATGTGGCATCTCCTCCCTGGCCAGGGATAGACTCGTGCTGCAGCGGCTGCTGCTTCATAGTGCTGAGACTTAACCCCTTGCACCGCCAGGGAGGCCCTTTGCCTGAGATTTAGAGTCAAATATTAAAGACACATTGTGTTCGGGAAACCCTGATGCTCGTATAAAGGATTTGGGGAACTCAAGAAAGTAGTTGCTATGATCTGTCACCAACATATCGCTAATGGATGAGATGACAGTGGACATCTGTTGTTTTCATCTGCACAGGCTTAAGTCCTTTCTGCTGGCGGAAGCCTCCTGGTCTCCTGAGTAGGACGGCCGCTCTCCTCTCAGTTCACCAGGCTCAGGTTGAACTATTTTCACAGCTCTTGGCACACAACCAGACCTGGCCAGCAGAGAGCGCCACGCCACTACTGCTCAGGCTGACTCACAGATGGCCTCTTGACCCAGGCAGCTAACGAGTATCCAGGAAGTTTCACTGGCACTACTGGGGAAAAGATGCACACACTGAGGTGGCAGAATAAATGCTGGAGCGCCAAGAAGCCCTGTGCACAGAGTGTCTCTGCAAAGAAAGCCTGAGAAAAACAGGCCGCGGTGACACTGTCCCGATGCCATCGTTGAGATCTGAAGGCTTCAGCTTTTCAGTCTTATGGGTCACGTTGCTTTAGTTTGTAATTTGAGTGGGGTTTTGATCACTGGCAACCAAAGTAATTTTGACTAATATCACCCGTAATTGTGTATTTAGGGTACTGGCAAGCAAGCCAATTCAGAGTTGTCCTTCCACTTTATCTGAGTGCTAATTTTTTTTCAAGTCCAGTTAAAATATCGTCTTACCCTTTCAGTCTGTTGGAAGTCACCAGAGCTTAGGAACTCCTTCCTCATTCCAGTTCCTGAAGCACTGATTATCAAGTGTCAAATATTATTCCTGCTGGTTTGTTTACAATATAATCACACACCTTGTCTTTCCATATGGATTATAATGGACCTCAAGGGTAGGAACCGCAGGGAAAGCACCTCTTTACGTGCTTTGCGTAGGTTAGGGTCCCAACAGATGTCTGTGAATGATATATACAAAGGGCGCCATCTGTGATCCAGATTTGTTGCTCCATCTCAACTACCCCCAATTCATGCCCAATGTATACACACACATATCTCTAACCAAACACGAACACGTATATCCACATACACACACCCAACCGACACTTACATGTACTACGCGCACATACACACAATCACAGTACACAGCCATCACTGAAACACAATCCACTTGGCTTCGGAAGCTCCTCCTTGTGTGCTGCCCAGAAGACCCCACCGGGAGAGGACAATGCTAGCAGCGGAGCTCCTCAGCATTCAGAAATGGCTGGGTGGCAGGAGAGGACAATGCTAGCAGCGGAGCTCCTCAGCATTCAGAAATGGCTGGCTGGTGGGAGAGGACAATGCTAGCAGCGGAGCTCCTCAGCATTCAGAAATGGCTGGGTGGCAGGGAAAAAACTGTTTGTTCCTCCACTCCCACCCCAAGTGAAATGAAAAGCAGTGATGAGGGGAGAGACATGTTGAAGAGAAAGGAACGTCTGAAATGAGTAATACCTACCCACAATGCGGGCATGTGCTGCTAACCAGCTCCGGAGTCAAAACTGAAATGAATTTTTGCTGCATCATAAGTACATGCTAGTGCAAACCCAGGCACAGGCTCTGAAATAAATTATATAGGACTCGTAAGAAGCAGGATCTGGGCGGGTGAGAACTTTAATAGCAATGCAAAAGATGACTCAGGCTTTGGCTCTCCCCTCAGGCATTTCCAACTCTCTGACCCTGGTTTTGCCATGAGTCTCATGTCGGGGAGCATGGAAAAGGCCTCCCAGGAGCCAGGCATAATTTCCTTCCCTTTCTTCCAGCTTCTCTGGGTGAGTGGGGTGAAAAGTTACATAAGGCAGTGAGTTTTTTATAAAGTTTTAAAGAAAACAGTCAACAAATGGGAACACTGAGGGGGGAGAAGGCGCTGATGTGTGGCCTTTCAGCAGCTCCTGCCATCATTGGATTGGGAGGGAGTCCTTTTTGTAACATTTCACAACAGCAAGGAAACGGTCCACTTTGCTGAAGACGCCGTGTGCCAGACAACACACTAAGGACTTTGCACGTGCCCCTGACTGTGGGTTTGGTTGCGTCAAAATTCTGATTTTACAGGAGAAGGGGAGGCTTACAGAGGATAAGTAGCTGTTCTAAATCAGTCAGGAAACTCAGGATCCTCCACCCCATGCTTTTTTACCTCTCCATAATATTTACTCTGGAAATAAATGGTACCCAGGGAAACAGCTTTTCTATTTTCCTGGCAGGAAACCTGAGGGAAGATGCACCGTAAAATTACAAAAACCAAAATTCCTCCCCATTCCGAAGGACCTCAAGTACCAATCATGTCAATAATGGCTTTAAATCCCTTTTATAGACCAACCTGAATTCCTGGCTCCCAGGTGGATCCAGCCTGGCTCTCTGGTTCTCTTCACAGGGAACTTGCTCGGAGTACCCTGCTATTTCCACTCAAACGTCTGTATTAAAATACATGAGAGGGTGGGCCTCCCCTGGTGGCACAAAGGGTTAAGCACCACACTATGAAGCACCTGGAGCCACCGCAGCACAAGTCTGATCCCCAGCCAGGGCGGTGACCCACATGGCGCAGCAGGCCTCTTCTGCCTCGCCCACTGCTCCCCTCAGCAGTGTATTTCAGTCTATCTGCCTGTTCTGCTCCCCCCACTCTGTCTCTGGTGAATCTTGCCCTTCATACCTCTGGCCTGTACCCCAGTTCTTATAGGCATAAATAAATAAATCTTTTTTTAAATAAATAAATAATTAGATGAGGGTGGGGGCCGGCCTTCAGACATAAAGAACTGAACTCTAAGAAGCAGAATAGTTGAAGAAAAACCAGCCAAAAGAATGTCACTTGCATTCACGTGAAAATGGCCCTTTGCATGGCAGTGGCACCCAAAGGAGACCACTCATTCTTTCCACCAAGGCAAACAGATGCTTAATCCCAAGGTTTTGGCTTTGATTTTTGTTATTAATTTGTTTTTCTTAAACTAGCGCTACCTCCAGTTCTGGGGAGGAGAATGAGGGCCTTTCCTTCAACCTACCCTCACTTAAAGACCTACTTTAAGGTCTTTAAATTGGCTCTAAGCCAATTCAAAAAGGTTGTGGGAGCCAGAGGTTCCAGCTTTCAGCATCTTCAGAGAGGCAGATCATGTCATCAGGATTACCGCCCTCACTCTTGCCGCTCTGCCCAAATTCAGGTAGCTTATGATAGGAACCACAGCTTGCCGACTGAGGACACAAATACCTGGGATATTTGCCTCACCTTCCCCGGGCGCATCACTGAACAACAGTGCCTCTGAGCATGCGCAACAAGTCAGGTCCGGACGACGCTGCACAGTTCTCCCTGGGAACTTTGCTACAAGCAGATGGCACCTGCAAGCATCTGAGCCAGCAGCACAATCCCAGTAGGTCGCTGTCGTGTTATTCTCAGCAGCAAGCTTGAGAACTCCAAGCAACGGAAAAAGCCATCCTATTCGCAAGCCTTTGGTTACCTGACTCTGGTCTCCTGAACCTTAATCAAAGTGACTGGAGAATTCAGAAAATGTGAGGAGAACAACTGTTCCTGAATCATCACTTGCTTCATCCTATTTCTGCAGAAACGAGAAAGTGAACATCAGGGATGACGCTCTCTAAGGCACACGGGCTTTTCTGACCCGTCCATGTAACTGCTTGCCTACCAAGGAGGTAAAACTTCTACATGTTAATCTTCAAGGAAATCTTTGGCCTCAACTTGTTCTTGGAGCTTGACTGGGTACCCTCACTTTTCCCACTCTTGCGAAATAAAGTGGTGGCACAATCCTGCCCTCTAGTGGCAGCAAGAAGAATTTAAAACAGGGGGAGCGGGGAAGAGTCCCCAATGAAACCAGATGACTGAGATTTTACGGCATCCAAAGCTGACCAGCAGATTGAGGTCTTGCCATTTCTGCTCAGACTGAATATGTGCAGCACGTAGATAAATGTAAGGGCTTGTGAGAGGATAAAGTGGCACCAAGAAGTGGGGAAATCGCTGAGTCTGGAAAGACAGCTGTGCATGGCACTAAAGTCAAGTGGCTTAGTTCACTCAATCCTCAGCTTTCTTCTTTTTTAAAATATATTTCTCTTTTTTGTTGTTTTTAAATTCCCTCCACCAAATCACCCATGCCCATATTACACCTGCACACCCTTAGCTTTCTTATGCCTCAAACCAGTAGTTAAGTACCTAAAGCATGAGGTGAAAATCAAGTACATTTGGAAACAAACACATCATCTATATTTAGGTTCCACTTTGTGGATTTTGCCAGCAAGCATAGTCAGAACCTAGACTGAGCAGCCGGACTGCCGGAGTTGAAATTCAGCCAGAATTACAAAACATGACCTAAGGCATGTTTTCTGACTCTCTGCCTCAGTTTCCTCACCTGTTACCCAAAGACAATGTACCTGCCTCATAGGGTCATTTTGAAGCATAAGCAAATCATTGTTTACAAAAATGACGGAAAAGTAACACGATAAACATTTGTTAAAAATTTCCTCATGTTCCATGGTCAAACAAGACTTGTATTAGCACCTTTCACATGCTCAGTGCAAGATTAGAATTGTTTTTAATTCAGCAGGAAATAACAGTATAAATAGCTAAAATGTAGTAAATGCATGCCAGTCCTAGAAGCACTTTATATAGTTTCCTATTTAATATTAATAATAACAGCTAGCATTCCTCAGGCATTACCAATTCAATCTTTATAACAACCGTAAGGTGAAGACTATCTTTACTCCTATCATCTATGACCACTACTTCCCTCACTTTCTTCACTTTGTTCCTTTCCTGATTTAGATTTCACAGTTCATCATTTTCATTTTTTAAAAAATTTATTTATTTATGCATACCAGAACTGGGATACAAGTGAGAGACATGGGCAGGGGGTAGTGGTGGTAGTGAGAGGATTCACCAGAGACAGACTGGGGAACAGAAAAGGCAGATCAACTGAGACACACTGCTGAGGGGAGCAGCGGGTGAGACAGGAGAGGTCTGCTGCACCATGTGGGTCACCTCCCTGACTGGGGATCAAACTTGTGCTGCGATGCTTTATAGTGCTAAGAAGAATTAACCCTTTGCGCCACCAGGGAGTCCCCTGTTTCTCTGGAGAACCCCAGCTAGCATTTGGTGAAAGAGGACTGGAGCATGCAGGGAGGCTCCATAGAGGAGGACAGAAACCCAACTCCAGCCAGACAGACTCTTCAAAGACAGGAACACGTTTATCCTTCCTAAATGTCGATCCAATCAGTACCTGTAAACATGTTTGTTCCAACACATTATCTTCAATAAAACTGATTTTCAACCTAAAGGAAAAAAGTGATTTTCCCTTAGGTACTTTAAACAAATGAAAATTGGGGGGGGGGGGGGAGAGCACAAGGGACTGTAGTGATGGATCACAGGTGCTACAGTGGTGGGAGAATGACAAGGAGCACACCAGAGGGGAGACATCAGATTCTATCCAAAAATGAACAGGTTGTAAGAAAATAAATAAAACATTAAATCTACCAACATTAAATCTACCTAAATATAAACCTTTGCTTTAAGATCTTCTTTTAAAAAATTTTAATAGTCTAAACAAAGCAAAAACAAACAAAAAAAAAACCTCCCTTCCTGGAATCTGAAATCTAAATTAAAGTTGGAACAACAGGGCCTCCCTGGTGGCGCAGTGGGTTAAGCAACACACTATGAAGCAAACTGCAGCCACTGCAACACGAGTTCAGTCCCTGCTGCTGGCCAGGGAGGGGACCCACATGGTGCAGCAGACCTCTCCTGCTGTGCCAGTGTACTTCAGTTGCTCTGCCTGTTCTGCTCCCAGCTCTCTGTGGTGAATCCTCTCACTCCCCCACACATACCTCTGGCCTGTACCCCAGTGCTCGTATGCATAAATAAATCTTTAAAAAAAAATAAACTTGGAACAACAGATTTTCCCTACCCACAATGCCCAAGTTAAAGTGAAACTCCAGCAAAATTTAAAACTACTGGTATATACTATTAAAAAATAATCAATAGTCTTTCTCTCATGTATCTGCAAGCCCCATTGTAAAAACTTAAAATTGCTTTCTAAAATTCAAGAGGTTCTAAAACACTATGAAAGTTTATCTTCTTGAATTCAGTTCCTAGTTGTTTTTCTTTAAAAAAAAATCCTATGATCCTTCTTCTGAAACATTTTTAATACCCAGTTTTGGCGTATTATGAAGACAAGGACATCCATTCAGTACATATTCATCCTCCAGTTCACTCACTCTCACATGCCACAGTTCTTACACAGATAACCTCTGACATTTCTTGCTTACTACAGTATAAAAGGAAACTTGACATTTCAGTTTAAAAGATAAAATGAGGACCTTTACCATGAGATTATCAAATTCTTCAAGAGAACACTACTATATTTAAAGACTGTGCTTTAAAATTACTGAAAAAAAGGAGCACCGTTTTGAAAGTACCGAGAATACGTTGAACTTAAAGTCATATATTCTGAGCACTCACAGTAATGTAACTCAAAGACAAAAATCTATTCTTAAAAATTTCAGGCTCTCTAAGATGATCAGAGGCACAGTGAACAGTGTCCTATGAGAGTAAAGGCTGTTGCCTGCCCCAAATTCAAAGGAGCAGACGATAATTGCTTTTGGACTAATGCTCGGTTTTTAAATTACACACAACACTGCTATTGCTTAAACCATTAACATTTTTTCCAAGAGAAAAATTAAATTTTAATAAGCATATTAAAAGCTAAAAATCTAATTAGACTCTCAGGCAAGATAAATTCAAACTTAAATACAGGTATCTTGTATTCCATTAGCGAATCAAGATGAGAGTATAGGTGTTCATATACATTTTTTTTGAGGTTCAATGTTTGTAATTATTCAAAATTATAATGGAGCCTAGTCCATTAAAACTAGACCATGATAAGCAATCGTGCCTTCACCATTCTATACAACATCATTCTTGTGGTCCTAACCAGTATAAGAAAAGGTAAAAAAGATTAAAAAGGAATAAACAAACTGCTCTTGTTAACAGGTAATATTTTTGGCTACATAGAAAACCCAAAAGTATTTACAGAGAAATTTTAAGAACAATAGAGCAATATGGCTGGATATATAATCAATTTCATTTTCTCTATGCCAGTCAACAGTTTCAAAACATAATTTAAATGTAAATTAAAGGCCTCCCTGGTGGCAGAGGGTTAAGTCTCAGCACTATGAAGCCATGGGCAGCCACTGCAGCACAAGTTCCATCCCAGGCCAGGGAGCCAGGGAGCAGCAGGCCTCTCCTGTCTCACCCACTGCTCCCCTCAGCAGTGTATTTCAGTAGATCAGTCTGTTCTGCTCCCCACTCTGTCTCTGGTGAATCTTCTCACCCCCTGCACCTCTGGCTTATACCCCAGCTCTTCTATGCAATCAATCAATCAATCAATAAATTTTTTTTTAAAGATTTATTTATTTATGCATACAAGCACTGGGGTACAGGCCAGAGGTGTGGGGGGGTGAGAGGATTCACCACAGAGAGCTGGGA
>JAGFMF010011681.1:10280748-10314799 GCA_019455555.1 Galemys pyrenaicus
CTCCCTGGCCGGCAGCAGGGATCGAACTCGTGCTGCGGTGGCTGCTGTTTGCTTCATAGTGTGTTGCTTAACCCACTGCGCCACCAGGGAGGCCCCAATCAATAAATGTTTTAAACATTTTTAAATGTTTAAAAAAATACACAAAATTCTAAATAGGAACAAAATATTTATGACCAAGTTTAATAAGAAATAAGCAAGATTTCTACAGAAAAAAAAATTTTAAACTTCTAGAAAGAAGTTAAAGAACCTTAGAGAATATCTGTAGGGCCTCCCTGGTGGCAAAAGGGGTTAAGCGCCGCACTATGAAGCATCTGCAGCCACTGTAGCACGAGTTTGATCCTTGGTCAGGGAGGGGACCCACATGGTGCAGCAGACCTCTCCTGTTTCGTGGGCTGCTCCCTCAGCAGTGTATTTCAGTGATCCATATATTCTGCTCCCCACTCTGTCTTTGGTGAATCCTCTCACCCCCACACCTCTGGCCTGTACCCCAGTTCTTATATGCATAAGTAAATAAATCTTTAAAAGAAAAAAGAAAATCTGTAATAAAAAAATACACCAGAAAAATTACCATCTTAAAAATGTCATCCCTTTCCAAAGGTACCTACAGATTCAAAGTAAGTTCAATTAAAAGCATAGAGATTTTTTTTTAAAGACATCAACAAGAATACGCTGATTTTTTTTTTTACTCTAAAATTTACATGAACAGTAAAGGTCCATGACTAGCCAAGACAACACTGAATAAGACAAGGACAGGAGAGAGAATAATAGTCCACTTAACATGATTCATTAAAAAGTGATAGTAATTGACACAGCCCAAGCACAGAAAGACAAAGAGAATAGAATATACAGGAGGAGGTGTTATTAATTTATGCATAGAGTAGAAAGAAGAAATTTGATGCCTATGTTTTCTAGACAAGGCTGCAACATTATTTCCCACTTCACAAGTTCTTGCAAAATATTGACACTCTCCTTTAAATGTGTGCAGGCCTTTGAGACAGTCTCAACCAAGAGGGTAGAGAGGGGGCCTCCCTGGTGGCATAGGGGTTAAGTCTCAACACTATGGTGCTATTGGCGCCCTGGCCAGAGAAATAAAAAACATGCAACAGCAGGCCTCTCCTGTCTCCCTACTGCTCCCCTCAGCAGTGTATTTCAGTAGATCTGCCTGTTCTGCTCCTCAATCTGTCTCTGATGAATCCTCTCACCTCCAGACCTCTGGCCCAGATCTTGTACACAAAAATAAATAAACCTTTTTTAAAAATGAACAAGGATGTAAGCAAAAATATTAATAAAAAGTTTAAAAATTTCTTACCACTTTCCGCTTGAAGATGGCGGCTTCCTAGTCAGTGGTAGCTGAGTTGGAGTGAATCTTAGGCTCTTGGGAGTATCCAGGCCTACCCATCTGTGGTGCCAGGAAGGGGCACAGCAGGTTTTCCATGATTCTGGCAGACAGGGTAAAGGAAGGAGTCCTGGAGTCCTCGGTGGCTTTTTTAGTCTTTTATCGTGCCATTATATCAGAGGCGACCAGGTACATGGCAGGCACGGGTGCCGGGGGTCAGGAGGTTGGCAGGCCTCCTAGCCCTCGGCCCATCTCACTCTCTCAGCTGCTTTGCCGAGTCTTTCTTCTCTTGTTTTCTGCTGTTCTACTGCTCCCGTTCTATGTTCTTCTACTGGCGTCCTCCTGACGCTGCCCTTATATACCCGTGTCTAAGCCCAGTTGCACCCACTTGCGCATGCCCACTCAGGCATGCGTGCAGGACCTCAGGTGTCCATCATTATACTAATGGCAGGAGGGCGGAAATGCCTGATAACTTTTCTCTGACCCTACACCATCCGGGATTCTCCTGCCACTCCGAAGCCAGGGAGGCAGTGGAAGAGGAAGAGGCTCTCCTATGAGCGCCATGCCTGAGGTGATCCAGGACCCGACTCCCGCTCCGGGTGCCCATGGTGGCGTGGGCCGGCTCAGTGAGCCCGGCTGGTGCGGACAAAGCGACCCCCAAAGCTCCAGGCTGCAGCCCCAGCCCGGGCTGGGGTCCTGGCAGCCCCCGAGTTCAGTGCAGACACCCAGGGGGGTCAGGCGCCCATAGCAGGCGATCATCTATCTGCCTGGGCCTGTATGAGGAAAGGCGGCTGCCTAAACTGGAGTCCAAAACCAGCGCCCTCAGTGTGTCCCAGAAGATGGTCCGTTCCTGCGTGTGGACCAAACAGCAGATCCATAAGGGCCTTGCTTCAGCCCCGGTTCAAAAGACCCTTCGGCCTGACTGTCTGGCCTGGTCCCTTACCCGGTGGGCCACACAGCTCACGTGACCTGGTGCCAGCCTCCTTTTTCACCTTCCAACCAGAAGGTCTCCTCTGCCGCCCTGACCACCTTCCCCTGCCCTGTGGTCTTTCACGGGGGTGTTTTAACCCAGATAGTGTTTTCACCACAGGGTCTCCGACACAATGGCGGAACTCTCCCGGCACAAGCCCCAAGCAGGCAGAGACGTCAGTAAGCGAGTGGGTGGGGCTGTACCAATAAAACATTATTTATGGACACTGAAATGGCAATCACAGATTTTAAACAACTCCATGTTGCAAATATACCCTACAAGAATAAATGAACATTAACTATTCTAATTTTTATGTGGAAAAGAAACGTTTTAGAAAGCATTAAAGGACGCTGATCTTGAAAGGCTTTCTGAAAGAAGCAGGATAGGCCTCCCTGGTGGTGCAAGGGATTAGTCGCAGCACTATGAAGCTATCTACAGCCACTGCAGCATGAGTTTGATCCCGGGCCAGGGAGTTGACCCACATGGCACAGCAGACCTCTCCTGTCTCACGCGCTGCTCCCCTCAGCAGTGTATTTCAGTCAATCTGCCTGTTCTGCTCACCACTCTGTCTCTGGTGACTCCTCTCACCTCACCCACCTCCATTTCTGGCCTACACCACTGTTCTTGTATATATAAACAAAACAAAGCCTTAAAAAAAAAAAAAGAAAGAAAGAAGGGGACTCCCTGGTGGCACAGTGGGTTAAGGAACTGAGGCAAACCGCAGCCACTGCAGGCCACATGGCATAGCGGACCTCTCCTGCTTCGTCTGCTGCTGCCCTCAGCAGTGTGTTTCAGTCAGTCTGCCTGTTCTGCTCCCCACTCTGTCTCTGGTGAATCATCTCACCTCCCTATACTCTGGCCTGTACCCCAGCTCTTGTGTGCATAAATAAATAAATCTTTTTTAAAAAGAAAAGAAACAGGAAATATGGTTAGGAACATTAAAATAAAAGAAGGAAAGAAAATCTGCTTATGACTTCCCCGTGCTTCCAGCGTTCAGTCTAAACTCGGTAACAGCACAAATGACAAATGTCCTGCTTACAACTCCAGTTTCCTCTCTCAACTCTCCATCCTTCTTCCTCAAGTGGTCATACTGAATTGCTGTCACTTTCTCAATTGGACCCTGTGATCTTACATACCAGGCTTAAGGCCATGCTGCTCTCTTTATCAACAGACTCCTTAAAACACCCCTACTGTTCTTATCTAAGTCTATGTCTGGGCCTTAACCTAGGTGTCTTTTTATTCAGAAAACCTTTTGTGATCTCAACCTTAAATCATTCCCACCCTATCTCACCATTCTCTCTTTGCCTGTGTTCCCTATTGCCTTGATCTTCCCATATCACTTCATTGCATTGAAACTTTCTAATTATTTAAGTGATTAGCAGACTACCATTCCCAAAGTTTTCTCATGCCCCTTTATAATTCTTCCTGCCCACATCTCCCCAACTACTTCCCAGTCACCAAGCAATCAATGCTCTGCTTCTGTCACCATAGGTTGGTTTATATTTTCTAGAACTTTACATGAATAGAGTCATGTAGTAATTACTCTGAGTTGTCTGATTTCTTTCACTTAGCATAATTATTTTGAGATTCACACATAGTGTAGTATTATACTTCATTGGTTTTTATTACCTAGAAGTATTTCATCATATTGACATCCCTTGATTTATCTCTCCAAACACAGGTTAATGGATGTCAGGTTAACGGGTGTTTGGGTTATTTCCAGTTTGGGATTATTACAAATAAAACTGTTATGAATAGTTTCATGTAATGTTTTTGACATATATCTGCATTTAAACACCTAAGATTAGTGCATCTGTGTCAGATAGTAAGTATATTTTAAGAACTGTCAACCTCTTTTCCAAAATAGTTGTACCCTTTTGTACCCATCTGTATAAGAGCTCCAGTAGTTCTACATCCTTCCCAACTCTCGGAATTGTTTATCTATTCTAATAGGGTTGTAGTAGAACCTCTCTCATTTTTCTTCCCTAAGTGATTAGTGTTGAGTATCCTTTTATGTCCTTACTTGTCATCTGTTAAGAAGGACCTTGTTCAGATGCCTGGAGTTTCTTTGGGCAACACTCTCCTCTCTGGACCTCAGCCTGTGATCTCTAGCCATCTTGACCTTCCTCATTTCACGGCTCTATGTCCTTAACTCCAAAAGACTGGTGGGCTTTTTCTGGGCCCCCAAACTCACCCTGAACTATAGTCTGCAAGTTCTCCAGGTAGTAAGATGGGGCAATCTTAGGGCTCTCCTCATTTGTTTCTCTTCTCTAGCAGATTGCTATTCTACATGCCTTTTGTCCAAAGTATTGGAAGTTTTTTTTTCTTATATTTTGTTTAGGTTTTAATTTTTTAATGTTTTTCAGGCAGGAAGTTAAATCACACCTCTGTTACTTTACCTTGTCTTAGACCAGAAGTCCTGTTTTTTACATTTTTACATTAAACCATTGATCTAGATCAGGGGTTAAAAGCTAGTGGCCCAAGACATGTTTTTGCTCTTTAATTTTTAAAAATAACTCACAAATACTGAAAAATAATGGAGTTTTCCTAGAAGAATCAGATTCCAGTTATTCTTCAAACATCTTTGAGGACATTTCAAAACAACTTAATATATTTAGAAGGCTAGCCTTTAGCAATCAAGGCATGGGGAGGGGGTAAAAGTTGAGGTAAGTATCTTCTTCAGCTCTCTTGGTTCCACTGTCCATTCTTCTCCATCCAACAGGCACTGTACTGAAGAGACTGACCTCTGTGATGGCATCAACGGACTTCCTAATTCTCTGACTTCCTGTTGGATTCAGCCAATCAGGGGCATGGGCAGGGGATCAGAGAGTGGGAGGAAAAGTCTGACTTCCTCCTGGCTAGAATACTACGGGGAGGCCAAGTCCTTCTTTGAAAGGCTACAGGTTTTTTTTCAAATGGTCTTATCCACGCTGCTCTCTCTGGGCTCCAGTGATTCTGCCTAAGTGCAAAGGGGCTAAGAAACAGAAACCAATGAAATATTTGATGGCTCTCTACCCTGACCACAAAGACGCCAGCAGGAGCCCTGCATCCTCAGTAACAGATCAAGAATTTACCTAACATGGACCTCCTTGGTGGCGCAAGGGGTTAAGCACTGCACTATGAGGCATCCACAGCCACTGCAGCATGAGTTTGATACCAGCCAGGGAGGGGACCCACATGGCACAGCAGACCTCTCCTGTCTCACTCACTGCTCTCCTCAGCAGTGTATTTCAGTCCATCTGCCTGTTCTGTTCCCACTCTGTCTCTGGTGAATCCTCTCTCTCTCTCTCTCTCTCTCTCTCTCTCGCACACCCACACACACACCCGCACCTCTGGCCTGTACCCCAGATCTTGTTTGCATAAATTAAAAAAAATATATGTATCTGACACATTGTTTCCTGTAAGTCAAATGTGAATGAGGGTATCTCAGAATTCTGGAATACTTGCTTTGCTCTTTTCCCACTGAGTTTCTTTAGCTGAAAGGGAAAATGGCATGAGAGAGTTACAAATCTAGAGAGAGATCTACTGATCAAGATTTAATTGTATTCCTAGAGACTCTTTTGTTTACATTCTGGTTTTCAGTCTCTCAGAAGAGTGTTTCATTAATGTGATTGTGATCAATTCCCTCAGTCTTGTCTATTTATACAATCTATTTTGACAGCTCTGAACAGAAGGGTCCCCAAAGAAAATATTAGATACCACCATATCATTTTATTCTAATCATAGTCTGCACTGTGATCTCAGCACAATGATATTCAGCTCTGGCGCACAAAAACACACTCCCACAGACAGGCATGTATATGTTATGCTAACTAAACCCATTATTCTCTGGGCTTTTCTACAATACTTCATGGTCTCTGTCTGCAGCCTTCTGTAAATTTCATAAACTCAGATTATTTGATTGGTTCGATTAAATGAAGCTCTTTAGCATAGGGAAAAGCTAGAATTCTGGAAGAAGTAAAATGTCAAAGAATATTCTTAGATCTTATCTTTTAAAAGTAAAGAGAAATTCTGCCTGCCCAAATTAAGAAAAACAGCAACTATGTAAAGCAGTAGATACATAGTCTTTGGATTCACCAGCCCAGAGCTGAGCAAAGATCAAAGTGCAAGAAGAAACAGATTGCACCCTAAGGTAGACTTAGATTTTAGGAAAAAATAAAGAAAAAGATGAATCGTTCATTCATTTAGATTACAAATATTGTTTATCCTCTGATGACAAGAGACACAGTATAAAAACTATGCTTTAGAGTTTAATGTTTTCATGATTAAATATTCTATAGGATTCTGAAATATTTTATGGCTAAAGTATAGGGCCCAAGTCATGGTAAACAGCAGAATCATAGGGTTCCTCATGGACTCAGCACCACATGTGAGCATGGTAACTAAAGTTCTGCCCCTGTAGAGTGGACAGGACAGAGAAGATACCTCTCAGCTCTCCAATTCAGTGACTAAGGTCAGACAATTGGTTTGGAGATTCTCGAAGTAATCTTTATCAACAGAAGACCACATTCCCACGGCATCGCTATTGGGACATTTCAAGAAGAAATAGTGACAGTCAAAGCCAGACCACTGCAGCCAGCCTCTGACTGCCTGGTGGTCTGTAGTCTAGGTTATGATTTCGTTTCGGGATGGGTATAGGGTCATAGCAATGATATCTGCATATTAGACTCTACCCTTGCTATTCTCAGAGTTTCCATGATAGTCCATTCCACTTGTAGAAGTTCTGGGCTGTGAATTGTGGATAGTAACCTGCAGTCCCAGTATCTCTCCCCTACTTTGTCCCTTCCTCAGTTTCCCTTCGTAAAGCTTCTTTCCACACAAACCTAAGTAGTTAACCATTTAGCTTTATTTGAATACACACAGACACATATTTTTTTTAAAAAATCATTATTTTCTTAACATTTAAGGTTATCAAGGATTTTCTTCTTGAGGTAATGCTGGTTTACAATACTGCACATATGTAGAGATACAGGCTCATGCCTCTTCAGATGTATGGTACCAAAGTACACCTTCCACTAAAGCACCCATAACCCTCTACCATAAAGCACTGTATCCCATCACCTCTTTGCCTCCCTTCCCCACCTTTACTCTCTCTCTCTAGTAGCCTCAGTTCTATACAATATATCAAATTTGTGAGATGTAGATAAGGCAGGTGTAAAAGGAATTTATAGTTTCAAAAGCCTGTCATAGAAAAGACAGGTAAAGCTACAACTTAAGAAACTAGAAAAAGAAAAACAAAATAATCTATATTGAAAATAAGTTGAAGAAGGACGTAGCAAAGATATGAGCATAAATCAATGCAATAGAAAAAAAAACACAAAAAAAATTGGGCCCTCCCTAGTGGCTCAGGGGTTAAAGCAGAGTAACATGAGTTTGATCTCCGGCCAGGGAGGGGACCCACAGGTGAGGCAAATCTCTCCTATCTCACCTGCTGCTCCCTTCAGCAGTGTATTTCAGTAGATCTGCTTGCTCTGCGCCCCACTCTGTCTCTGGTGAATCCTCTCTCTTACACACACACACACACACGCACACACACCATATCTCTGGCCTACACCCCCAGTTCTTCTATGCATATATAAATAAATCTTTTTTTAAAAAATCGTTCACTTGTCAATCCACTTGCTTTCACCACCGCATTTTGTAATAGTGTCTACGATTGGGGCGTCTCAGTAGTTTACATGGCAGTGAAATTCGTCTTCTCATTTCTTTCTCCTCCATACTTGGCAAGGCAGGTGTTGGAATCCCAGCTTCACAGCTGAAGACATAACCCTGTAGGTCAAGTTTAATGCAGCCAGTCAGCAGCGACCCAAACCAGAAGTTAAGTCGCAGCACTCCAAATTCCGGGCTCTTCTCCCCATATCAAGAAGCTTTAAAAAGGAAGAATATGTGTGAGAAGAAAAGACTTTTGTTCAAAACTCTTAAGGACCTGACGAAACAGTGACGTCGGAAGCGAGTAGAACCATACCCATCGGCTCAGGGAACCTTACTCGCCGTGGCCACCAGATGGCGAAGGCTGCCCGCGGCCACCGCCGAGCTGCACCCTTCACCTTCGCGGACACTGAGGCCAGGCGGAAAGGCCAAGGGCAAGGAGCAGCGACCTCCTTCCTGCCTTCAGTGGAGGGAAAGCTGAGACCAAACAAGAGTTTCAGGAGTTACTGGGAGAGCCCAGCTGCTTCCACAAACACATACTGAAGGAAGCTTTGGGTTGTGGTTTTTTTGGGGGAGGGGGTGTGGAGTGGGGGTGGGTTCTACACCTTACTCCCTAAAACAGTAATGCGCACCGCGGGGACGGTTTCAGAGATTCATCAGAAGCTGGGGCATTTGGGGGGGAGGGCAGAGGGGGTCATCGCCAAGAGCCCTTTGGGCATTTGGCCTGGTTAAACATCCTTCCCCTGGTGAACTCCACGCGAACCCTCGGCTGTTAGGGTCTAAGGAAAGTGCAGGGGGGCGGGGTGGTGAAGGGGGCAGTGAATGGATCACCAGGAAAAGTTCACTTTTCACTTAAATCATCATGATAGAAATTCTATGGCCCCCAAGGTCAGAGTCCCATTGTGTTATAGGTATGCTACAGGTTAGTTCATGAACTCGGGAGGAAATCCAGCCTGCCGTGTTCTGGTGCGCGGGAACCCCTGGGACACACACACACACACACACACACACACACTCTGCGCTGGGCCCAGGCCTGTGGACGGGGGAGGGGCTCCCACCGGATGAAGACCCGCGTGGGTGGACGATTTCCCCGGCACTCGCGTGCTAGAAAGCCTAACCTAGAGTACGGGGATTCCAAAGAGGGAGCTCTTCAGGTTCTCCAGCTTACTTTTGCATATTGCCTTTTAAAAGAGCCTCCTGAAGATGCCGAGATTTCCTCGAGGTGAGAGCCAAGCCTTTGGAGTCGAGGCGCAGCAGGGTGGGGACGCCATGCGGGACGGCGGAGGGACGCGGTTCCCCAGCGAGTGGGAAAGGAGCCGTTTACGTGTTTGTTCCTACCCGCGGCTCAGTGGCAATTAAAATTTAGGGGCGTGTGGAAAAGTTTTTATTCCGGAGCGTTTCCATCACACCTGCAGATTTTTTTTTTTAAACATCATCCCCTCCACTTCCCCTCATTACCACCCCTCACCCACCCCCATCCCAGTTTGATTCAGTAAGGACGACAGGGGAGAGGTAAGACCGTAATCTGCCTTCACTCCGAGGTTAAAGTACTCGGTGGCGGCTGGGAAGGCAGGAAGCTAAGGACCCAAATTGGATTTGGAACCTGGACTCGCTCCGTGGCAGAACTGGAAGGTGCTTTGCTGCAGACTCCAAACGAGCTGCGGCCCGGGTCTACTCCACAGAATGACAATCTAGCAGCTTCCCGTCCGCACCTATTTCTTTTCTGACCCTTCCAGCCTTTCCCGGGGCTGGGGGTGGGGTGGAGGTGTGGGTGCGGGTGCGGGGGAGAGACTCCCACACCACCCCCAGAAGAGCTACCCATGGCGCTAGTAATTTTCGATTTCTAAATCAAACCAGAGGATCCGGCGACCGCGGGGAGCGAACTCGTGCCGGGGCGGGGTGGGGCGACCGAGGGAGGTCCTGCTCGGAGTTCTCCCCCCAGCGGAAAGACTTCCAGGGTCTACGTGTGAGCTTTTTTTTTTTCCGTTTGCCTTTAAACAAAAAAGGAAAAACGGAACTAACAAAAAGTGTAAAGGACACACGGAAAATGACAACGGTATTTCCAACTTAGGGTCGGTCCTTTTTGCCCTCCTTTTACTCTTCTGTTGCTGTTTCACGGCGTGCTTCTGCAAGGGGAAAAAGCGAGGGGAAGCGAACCCAGGCCAGCCAGCACCCTCAACCCCCAGGCCACTCCCCGCCCCAAGCTGTGTCTCCACCCAACGCAGGGAACGCGGCCCGCTCCGGCGCAAACGCTGGGACCCTGGGGGAGAATGTAAACAAACGGGAGCCGAGCCCTTGATCTTTATTTAAATAGAGGCTTGTTTATCGGTGTCATCCTAGGAGGATTAATTAGATACATCTCTTCACAATTTGGTGTCTGACACTCCATCTTAGGAATGCCTTATCACAAGGTGTTAATTGGGGCCACTCAGCCACTTACGTTTCTATTAAACACTGTGAGGGACTTTTCACAAGTACCAGGTTCTTTTTTACTGTACGGTGCAAAAATATACAGGACTCTAAATAGACTGGGGCTAGAGTCGGCCTTATACCTGCGGTGATTAGCATTTTCGAGCTTTGTAGAGGGCAGAATAGGAGAAAATACGAGAGCGTTTGGAGATTCCATCGCATCTCCCAACGCGCGACGGTTCCATGGGGTCCGACAGGGGAGGGGAGGTGCCGTGACCAGGTTAGGGGGACTAAGCATCCTCCCCCCGAGTCTGTATGTCATGTACAATAAATACACATAAACGGAATCCTCACAGCTTTCGCCCCTCTCTCCTAGGTAAAATTCGGGTCGGCTTTGCCAAAGCGTCATGAGCGGAAACGTGGTCACCGACGACGGCGCGGAAAGAAATCGGACTGGAAAAAGAGTGGAGGGGATGGAAAACCGGAGAGTCGAACTACAGCTCCTGGAGACCTTAATTGGGCGCGGAAGGGAAGGTGGGCCTGGCTGATTGCTTGCCTCCCAGCAGCTAATCCTCTTAGCAGCTGCATTTCCGCGTCACGCAGTTTGCAAAATGACCTACCCGGCCAGACCTTTACCCCGGGAAGATCAGGAAGGGGCTGGGAAGATTTGCAAGCTGAGCCAGAAGCCGTCTGCTGATAAGCCTGGCGGGACGTTTGGCATGGGGACAAAGGACCCCCGCCCCAATCTTTAACTCTTCAGCGGGCCCAGGGCTCAGCCCAGAGAGGGAATGGCCTTCTCCCTTCCCAGGAATGAGAGCCAAATAAACGGAGCTAAACGTGAGGCTTATCATTCCCCGGCCGCTGTTCGCAGGACGGCATGCGAGGGACGCCTGGAATCCTCTTTTGTCAGGGTCGCGCCGGCCTGGGTCCCAGCCCTGAGGCCCAGCGTCTCGGGGCCACACTTGGTACAAGGCTGCCGGGGTAGGCTGCCTGCGGAGGAGGTGTAACCCCGAGTGACTCGGTGTGGAAGCAAGCCGCAGGTGGGAGCAGAAGCCGAGCTGTGGGTGGCCCCCGAGCCCCGTGCGACACCTCAGGGAGCCGGAGCTCTTGGGCGTTCAAGGGACCGCGGGGGTTTCCGGGGAGCTCACACCGGTCCTGGCATGGGTGTCCCAAGCAAGCCTAGGAAAAGCCCAGAGAACTAAGTGGCCACCGGCCAAGGCAAGACCCGCACGCTAAGGGCTGGGGGAGGGGATTTTCCACGCTTGCATTAAGCCTGGGGTGAACAGTCTTGCATCTCAGCGCCATCAGTACCCATTGTCCAGACCCCCAGCCCCTAGTACCCATTGTCCAGACTTCCCAGTGGACTGAGGGAATGACCCCATTCATCTTCCAGGAACAAAGAAGATAAAAATATGCCCACCCCCTACTACAGTGTTCAGTTAGAGAGTCTAAGGACCAGGGGTTAGGGAAGAACCAACCCTCCCGATCACGCTGGGAAAGCAAAATAAAATCTGTAAAATAAAGATTAAAACCCATAGTACAGACGACAGAGCTATGCCTGTTCCCTTAATGAACCACATTTATTAAAAATGACTAAGACTGTACATAAAAATTCAAGATCTCTAAAAAGCCTATAGGAGCTGTGGTTTTAGCTTCTTCACCTTACCAAGTTGGGTAGTGGGAGTGGTGGCAAAGGAAGAAGATGAAATGGGAGTTTTCCTTAAACACGTTCAAGTTAGTACAGAGTAGCTGAATACATTCTTAACTATCTAAGAAGTAAACAGAATATTCTCGAATATGATGGGGATAACGAGAGAAACTATCCCCCTGCCCCTGCAGTTGTTAGGTGATTTGCGAATTCTTTACAAAGCCAAAGCACCAATTTTACATAATCTCAGATTCCTATATAGGCTATTTGTACAATATATTCCACTTTATTCTACAGTGTCTCTAAGCACACACGACTGTACATTTTTTAATTCTTTTTTCTTTTTTGAAAGACTCCCTCCCTTGGCCACTCCTGAGTCTCACCAGCCACTCCTGCATAAAGCACAGGTCTTGCAGGTGAGGCGATCCTGAACTAGGGCAAACATGGCTTGTTTCAAAAGCCAGGGAGGAATTACAAGTCAGGGAAAACCAGCACCTTCACATAGCTTTTCTTTTCTTTTTTCTTTTTTTTTTCTTTTTTTGCCTCCCAGGCCTAATTCTGTCCCTAGCCAAAGGTAAGAGCAAAGAGTCCCAGTTGAAGCTTAAGGCCCACCCCTTCTCTTTCAAAAGCAAAAGCCCACTGTAACTCTCTGGGCTTCTATTTGCTTAGGGATTTACAAATAGAAATGGAGGGCCAAAGCTTTCAACTAATTTGATAGCACTCAGCACTAAATCTTCACAGCCTGGACCTCTGAATGTTTAGTGTCTCCAATAAATAAATCCAGAACCTTGAATAGCCTTCAAATTTTAAAACACTTTAAAGTCCTCCATTAACTTTTATTTTAAAAGAAAAAAAAATTGCTAGGTTTGTTTTAGTTACCTGCAGCAATCAAAAAGCTTTGGCACCTTCATTTAGAGAATTGCACAAAACAGGATGCATCAAGGTGGAAGGCAAACTTCTTTTTGGCAACCTAGGCAAAGAAGACAACAAAAAACACCACCAAGTCCATCTGCAAAAAGTTAACTCATTTTTACGAGGTTAAAATAACTCTTTAGGGAGTTGTGTAAAAAGCGTAGTAACCCCCCATGCCTTTTGAGGTGTCTTTACTGTACTCTTCAGCGTTAATGTCCTCACACTTTATGGAGGGAGAATTTTCATTGCTAGAGGTGCTAGGAGACAGTCGCCTTCGCTTACAAGCACTGGTGTACACCCCTGAATCATTGGAATCCAGAGACTTGATGGAAGGGGGTGTCTCTATCCAAGAAGAGCTAATTTCTTCTTTGACTTTCTCCTTGGAGAGCTGGTCTTCAGAGAACACAGGAGGACTTGTTCTGGAGGTCCATGGGAGTCCAGCCGCCATCTTCCTCTGATAGGAACCTCGACTGCCCCAGCCTGCCATGGCAGGGAAGGTTGGGTCAGGGTAATACCCCAGGGCATGGGACGTCTGGAGGGGCAAGGACTTAATACCATATGGGAGCAAGGTGCTGGAAGTATATTCAGACTCATAGGAACCGATGTCTAGTTTGTTGGTCCCAGGCTGCTGGACAGGTGTGACAAGCCACCGCTGGGGAGGGTTGGCCACCTCTTCGCTCTGTTGGGGTGAAAGGAGGCCGTTGGTCTGTGGCACGGTTCTCTCGCCATTATAATATCGGGCTTGAGGTAAAGTGTTGACAAAGGGCTCCGGGAAGAAGGACTGAACGCCGTACCGACCTCCAGGGACAATCTGATGGGATCTAGGAGAATCCGTGGGAGATGGAGTTAACCTGTCATTTTCTGAAGCGGTGTACATGCTACAATATAAAGAGAAACACTTAAAAAAAAAAACCCAATGTCGTCCCCAAACAAACCACCTCCCATAAATGAAAAAGGCTCTGAAGCTGATGGATGTCTGTACTGGGAGCACTGGTCTGCTGGAGAAGAGATAGAGGTGGGAGAAGCACTGGGCCATGTTAGATGAATTCTTGGCTCATGGGAGAAATTTCCCACCATGGAAGAAAAAAGTTTCCTCCCAGGCATTACTTATTTAAAGGACAGAAAATCTACTTCTGCAAGTCCTAGAATTTAAACTCAAAGCAACTCTCTCATCAGAATGATAGAAAGAAAGCTCAGTGGAGAAAAACTCAAATCTAAAAAGGCATTTTTGGGGTCTTGCTGTTTGATGTTGTGAAAATTACATCCTCTGAATTTCAGGGTTGTTTCTTATGTAAAAAAAGAGGGGAAGCAGAAATAGTGCTCCCTGAGAGGGTAAAAAGATGGACCAAATGAAAAGGAAGGTATATAAATGCAGATTATGAAAATTTCAAATGTCTACTCAAATGTTAAAAAAAAAAAGCTCCTCATTTTAAGCCCTTAATGTTTCTTTAGAAATTAACAAAACCCTCCTGTGACCATTCTAAAGCAAGATTAGTCAAGGCCAAAAAAAAAAAAAAAAAAAAGATAAAAATCCCCAACAGGAGAAAGGTCTTCCTAGAATGTGTTCTCAGGGAAGTATGAGATTCTATATATTCTGTTCAAAGATAACCTTGCAAATAAGAATAAAAGCTGCACTTACGAATCGTAGTTGTCCCTGAAGCCTTTTGCGAAGGGGTTATGATCAATCTTTAGTTGAGTAATCTAGATAGGGGAGAAAAATAATGGTTGAGTTCTTGATCCAACCAGAACAAGCGTTAGAAATTTTTTTGGGTATCTGGGGGACACTCACATCAGTGTTTTGGTAGGCAGTCACTGCAATGAACTGTGTTTCTGAAAAGGTAAAGGTTTGAGTCTTCGAGGGCTCATTCAAGTCCTCCACGCCATCTTCGGTAACTTCAACAATGTGCAGCCGGGGCTGGTACTTGTGTAAAGATTGTAGAACTATCATCTGGAAATGGTACAGAAAAAAAGTTGCCAAGTCTAAAAAGTGGCTTTGAGATTCAACACACGTTTTTGATAAAGTATCTTTTGGATTGGGGCTCCTGCTTGCTTCTCACTACCAGTTTTATTTTTCTATGGCCATTTTCAGTATCTTATCATTGCCATTTTTGAAATTTAAAACACAGGAAGGGGTGCCTGTTGGACAAACACACATTTCTCTTGCTTTCCCAATCCCCCCCCAAAGACTTCAGCATTTCTGTTCCTAACAGTCAACTCATTTTCTCAAAATTTAGTCAGAAAGTGAAAATGAGAGAGGTGAAAAGAAAATAAAGAGGAGAAGCAGGCTAGCAAACAGGTAACAACTCCAAATATTACAAATACAGAGACGTACGGACTCTCGTTAGAAAAGCTTTGGACAGCCACAAGTCACCCCTCCTGTCACTCTACCTGGGTGTTGTTGTTATTTGCGCCTTTGTTATTGGTGAGTTTTAATTTCCCAAAGGAAATCTCCTGTCTCATCCAGTGGGAACCAGTATTAGGAGACTCTGGGTGAACATACATTTTGTTGCCTAAGAGAAAATGAAACAAACAGAAAACCCAAGCATATAGGACTGTTTAAAATGGAGGTAGGGGAGCGATATCTGTCACCAGGGAAGAAAACTGAAGAGCAAGACTTCCAGCATCCAGCACCAGCTGCTAAAGAAGGTCAGCGGGACCAACCCGACTCCACTGATATCCCTCTCAGGATGCCCTTGGACAAGGCACTCGTCTTAACACTTCCACAAATACTAAAATGCAGCCAAGAGACGTCTTTGGAGGTGGATCTGGGACCTTCTAAAGCTGGAAGGGCAACATCTGGTGGTTGGATTTTATGAGCAGACTCAACTTTGGGTGGGCTTTCATCAGTGACTATTGGTATGCCAGAGATCCTTGCCACCCAGAGAGATAAGACACTCCGGCAGCAGCAGCGGGTGGGTAGGGCCATGTTACAGTTCTATTGGGATGGGAGACAAGAATTCTGACTTAGTAATTCTCTATCAAACAACCAACAAAAAGAAATCCATACTAACACCTCTGGGCCCCAGGTTGGAGGACTGGGGGTGGGATGAGCTAGATCTAAAAGTGAGTCTTCCCGATCAAGGGTTCCCACCCGCTCCTCCCGGCCCGGGCCTCCTCTCTCCTCACCCTGCATGTTATTGTCGGCTTTGCCACAGGTCACCCACTTGCCCCCCTGGAAGCGCCAGTGGTTGGGGTCTGCCAGCACCACCTCTACGAACACGTTGTAGTGGGCGGTGGGATTGAGTCCGTTTATGTTGAAGCTCAAGAAAGGAAACATGCGCCTGCGCAAGGGAATAGAGAACCAGGATAAGCGATTTAAGTTCGGATGCTGAACAGATCCAACTCAGTCCAGCTTGTGGACACCGGGGTAGGGTCAGGGTATGGTTTTTTAAAAAGTCTGCAGGGAACACAATGCGGGCATATAAGGTGGCCCTTAAAAATATTGTTGAGCTAGCAACTCTTGGAATATCTCCCTCTTTTCCGAAATAATTTACACCAAAGTCAACTTTCCTAAACTCACGTACTTCTGCGCCCTCTCCCCACTCAAATTCGTGGTACTTGAAGATACGCATTTTATTTTTGAGGATGTTAAAAACACTAAATTTTATACATACACGTTTCAGAGAGCAACATTAAGTTCTTCTGGTAAAAAAGAAAATTCTGTTGGTAACGGAGACGCACTTTGAGCGTCCTTCTCCGGGCATCCATCCCTCACTTGCCTCAGAAGTAACCACTCTTGGCTGTTGGACGCCTCTCAGAACTTTCTCACGCCCGAACCCCAGCCAGGTCTGGCTGCAGGATCGGTATGCCGGTCCTGAATCAACTACCGGGACCAACCCTCCTTTGCCGGCGCGCCGGTGCTCAAACCCATTTCTCCCCGGCACCCCGTGGAGACCCTGGCGCCTAAAACGGCAGGAGCCCATCTACTGCGCTCCTGGAGCTTTCCCTTATCCACCGCTCCTCGTCGGCCTGCAGGGACCAGCGCACAGCCGTGCGGAGGATCTAGGAGAGCCAGCTTTGCAGTTTCCATTTCCACCTCAGCCTCCTCCTCAGCGCAGGCGAGGGTGGACCGAGGGGGAGGACTTGAGAGAAGCCATAACATTACCCTGCACAAACCACCGGTGCGGGAACCAGGAGGGACACCAGAATGGAGACTCTCCATCTAACTGCGCGCGGAAAAACATTACTAAGACAGCGCGGAGCGAGTGGGCACAGCCCCATCACCCATGGTCTTTCCCAGGACCACGCATTTACTCACAACCCCGCACCCCAGGGCCCCTCCGCGCGACGCTCACCTGCCCTGTTTCGTAATGATCATCTCCGTTTGGTGGCGGTGGAATTTGAGCCACAGAGGCCGGTTGCACAGGTAGACGTGGGCACGGAAGCCGGAACCAGGAACCCCCAGACCCCCCAATCCTCCGCAAGAACCCGCGGTTGCCGCCCCGGGGTAAGGCCCATAGAGCGGAGCCCCCTGGCTATACTGATAGGCGCCCGGGCCGCCTCCCCCGGCGCCGCTGCCGCCCGCGCCACTACTTGCGCCGGCTCCCGGGCCAAACTGTGCCCTCCCGGGTGGGCACACAGCCGCGGGGAAGCCGCCGGGGGGCAGCATGGAGCCGTAGGGGTAGCGCGCCCCGTTGGGAGTCGGGTACACAGATCCGTGGGGCGCCCCGGCTGCCGCCTGGTACGGGAAAAGCGAGCACGGCGCGGCCAGTTCGGAGCCCTGAGGCCCGGGGGACTGGAGGTAGTAGCGCTCCGAGCTCAGACTGTCCATGGAGTAGCGCGCGGTGGCGGCGGCGGCGGCCGCGGCGGCGGCGGCGGCGGCGGCGGCGGCTGAGGGCAGCTCCTCCTCCCCGCAGGGGGAGCCCTTGCGGCCGTCCGGGGGCCCAGGCTTGGCCACTGCTGCGGCGTTGGCAAAGGCGTCCCCGGCGTCGGCGTCACTGAGCATGGCCGCGGGGGCCCCCGCGCTGGCGGCTGAGGATTCCCCGCTCCCTGTCTCGCACGAGAGACTGCCCGAGAACTTCTTGGGCGCTTTGTCCAAGTCCAACCTCTGCGGCGAGGGGGCTGCGCCCGGGAGGTGGCCCGCGCTCCCGCCGCCGCCGCCTCGCGCACTCTCCAGAGGGTAGAAGTGCGCGCCGGGCAGGTTCACAGAGCTCACTAAGAGCTGCTCCCCTAACTGCATGCTTTGCGAAGCGCAGACCGCAGCTGGCGGCTTCCTCTCCTCCCTCAGCCTTATTATAAAGGCAGGATGGGGGAGCCAGCGCCCCCTTCCGAGGGGAAGGTAACTTCCCCTTCCCCCTGTGCGGGAGCTACCCACCTGGAGAGACGCGGACCGCTCAGGCGCGCAGCCGCGCGCTCTGAACCCAGCGTCCTTTCCGTAGGGAAAGCGCACTGGTTTTGAAGGCAGGAGAAACCCACGGAGAAGCACTTTACTTTTCTTTGACTGTCCTTCTCGCCTCTCTGGACCCTCCACCCACACTCACACCCCGGAAGAAAAGGACTTAGATCTCTGCCCCCATCCACCCACCAGAACTAGACTTTCTGCCCTTCTCACTGCCAACCAGCCGTCAAGTTGACCACTTGGAAACTTGCGGGCTGTCATTGGCTGCTTTATATATGTGCGGCCAGGGAGGGGATTGGCGGCCCAACAGCCCCAGGCCCCTCCTATTGGCTGATGGAGGTGACACTAATTCAATTAGGCATTTACTAATTGGATCAAGTCGCCTATGACTTTCTTTTCCTTTAGTCTAAGAAAAAAAATTTTTTTTAAACTCTGCCCTGCTGTGAGAATCAATCCTGGTGTCTGTATTTCGCTCGAGTTTAAGGGAACAGGTTTGGGGGGTCTCCGGAGCGGGTTCCACTTTTGGCACAGCAGTCATGGAGAATGCGGGAACAAAAATGGAATTTAGAGGCAGGAGGGAGAAAGGCTCTGCAAACTGATGGTTTGCAGGAGCACGGGTGCTTGAGGGAGGAGATCTGGGGGCGAGTTGGAGAGAGGCCCTAGCGAAGTCTCTCTCCTCTCCGTCAGGGGCTGTAACTTCAGGCACACACACGTTCCTCCCGATGGGGGAGGACTCCCTGGCCTTCGACACACCGGAACCACCTTTTTTTTTTTTTTTTTTTTTTTTTTTTGCTCGGTTCCATCCTTTTATCCAATGAGAAAGATTTGTGAAGAGTCACCTCACGCTGGGCTTTTGGGATTCCGGGGACAGTGAGAGCACGCTGCCATTCTTGAGCACGAAAACCTCAGGTTATGAATCAGAAACCCCGGCGAGGTGGGATACTGGGAATACCCCCATCCCCACGCCACCGCTCCTGCTTTCGGGAGACAATCACGTTTACTCCCCCAATTTAAAACCCACAACGCCAGGTTTCCCTGAATCCCAGATCCCCACCCAACCCCACCCCACCCCCCGCCTCCCTTCGTCTAAATTGGTCTTGACACGGAGAAACAAAGGTTCCTCAGCAGCCGCGCGGCTGAGATTCCCCGCGTCTCTCTGCAGCACGACACAGAAGGCAGAATAATTAGTGAAATAATCAGTTTGATATTGAATTAAGCCCTTTTGCCCCAGCTGCCTGTTTCTCCTCTGCGTTTCCGCAGACAGTAAAGGGCGGTGCCTTCATATTTTATTGTTTTATTATTACGGGGAGTGGGGGGGGGCACGTTTTGTTGCGGATAAGGAGAAGCCTAAATATTCGCTGGTAATAAGCAATAATAGACGCGACTTGCAAGCGCTCTGGGAGCGCATTTTCCGGCTGAGATGTCGCGACTCTGCTTCCCCAACCGAAGTCGATCACACGGGAAACTCTTTGCCCACAACAGATGAGGTGACCGCAGGTTTGTTGAGCGCACACGTTAGTGTAGGCCAGCTCAAAGCTTTCCAACCTAGGTTCAAACCGCACGTCTGGCTTCAGAGAGAGGCAGTACTCGATGCACTCGGACACTACAGGGCACTTAGCAGATATTCCGTGGTGATGAAAACCTGCAGCTCACATAGGTTTTCCGGTCGCTCAGCTAGTTAAGATCAGTGGGCCCGGCGCAGAAGCCTCCTAGCTTCTTGGCCACTGCAGCCTGGGAATCCACCCGGGAAAAGCTGGCCCAGAGCGCGCGCAACCCAGAGCTCCTTGCACTCGGTCCCACTTCCTCAGTTTGGGTTTAGCTTAGTTCTCTAATCTGATCATTCCTCCTCCTGAGCTGTTCTTTTATTTTGTCCCAGTGAAGTCTTAAAGAATCGAGCATTTCGAAGATGTCATGCTTTTGAAAACTTAGTAATTTTCAACGTGGAGGGTTCGTGAAAGCAAAGTGAGCGCCGGGACAGGAAGGAGGCTCGAGGCTTGGGCGGCTCGGGGAAGTAACCCCAGACTAGCAGGTCCTGATTTTGATTCAGCGGCATCTCCGCGTTATCCTTGACCTGAGCTGCAGGGTGTTTGAGGGGAATGTAGGGATAAGATCAAATTTCACATTATTTGAAGATAGGGTGGCCGGTAGTAGATGGCAGTTTTGCACTTCATCACAGCGAGAAACGGCCTCGGTATCTCTTCAAATCGCTTTCGAGGTGGCCAGCGTAAGCCTGCGCGTGGCAAAGTGCCATCGAAGGCAACAGGCATCGTTCCGACCCACTCTGGCGCAAATAACGTGGGCCAGCTGTCCCTCGCGCCACATCAGAAAGGGCTGAATTTATTCCAGACCCAGAACAAGCTCCTGAGAGCGCGTGGGTTCACTTCGAGTGCTGCCTAATTATTAAATATATACACAGTATATATCTATACCATTAGTGTTGATTCTTGTTGCAGGAAATTGCAGTTTATATCTGCCCCTCCCCCAACATACCTATTATTTTATCCAAACTTTATCACATTTTACAAATGGAAAGACAAAGAGAAATTCAAAGAGAATAAAAAGTTCGACTCTACAAATCTGCTTTTGATACGTGGAAAATTTACACATAATTCGTATTACATTGATCAATGTATATTACAAATTTCTTTTTTTAACATAATGAAAATAGTGCTTCAACTACAGATATTCTTCTGACTGCATAAAGAAATCTCATCCTAAGGTTCTGTATTACTATTAATTACTTAGTTACATTATTATTATTACACGTGGAACATATAGTCTAATTGCCAGGAGAGTTACTGATGAGTAAGTCTGTGATTTCCTACTTGGAATGGATTTTCCTTTTGCTAGCTCAATTTTACTTATGGCCTCCAAAGACGCGTAAAAATTATTTTCATGTGTCCCAGCCATGACACTTTAAAATCCAAGCACTTTCCCAGAAATAGGAAAGGAAAAGAAAGCTAAAGCAGGGGCTTCAGAGAATATTTCAGGCAGCTCCCTCCTTAGATGGGGTGGGCAAATAACAGAGCCTTCCAGTCTGTTTGCTGTTTGATTTCAATTACACCCCAAGCTTCATGAAATCCAAATGAGACATTTATTGAAAGGTGCCTGGTTTTATGTGGCTCAACTGACAGTGTATTGGAATACATTGAAAAAACATCAACATTGTGGAGGAAACGTGGAGACCCCTTGGAACCCCAGACCCAAATGCCGGCTGGATTAACTCAAATCTTGCACCTTGCAGCCTGAGGTAGAGTAAGGAGAACTCTTTGAATGCTACCACAAAGCCAAGGCCAAGACTGTGCATGAGCCTATTAAAGATCTCATGCTTTACTGTTTCAGGCAATAATACCAACTTCAAGCCTCCTTATTCTGATAACACAAAGTTACTGCCAATCCAGCCAGGTGCCCTTTTTATTCCTTTCTCCCCATTAAAGGTAACCACTTTCACTGCATTCAGTCTTCTAGAAGCAAAATTGAGAAGCAGCTGACTGTTACAGGACGGCTACTCATCAAATACATATGACGAGTATGTATAAATTACATGGTGTTTGAATAAATTACGGGGTGAGTTGTAGATGAGCGAAATGATATATGGTTTACCTCCCACCCCCCACATACAACCAAGGGGGCCCATATAAATGTCCCAATAAATTCTATTATTTTCACCCCCGCTAAAAATGTGTTATCAAAACACTGTCCGTGTTATTCAAACACTTTGTAAATTCTGAACAGACTTGCTGCGGGTTCTCCTTTTAACCCTAGGAAAACATTCCAACATTACCCGGTCACCAGCGCTTCGCCTGGACTCTGGGAAAACGTCAATGGGTTTTTTGTGGCGAGTTGGTCCTTTTACTATTTATCTATGGCCTTTTCTTTGTTGATGTTACATTTTATTTCAGCATCTCAGGTTCACTCTTTGGCCCTTTGTTCTCTGATGGCCAGATCTGCCACCTCCTCTGTGCTTTCCAGCAGGGGAGGGGAAGGGGTTTTCATCACGGGTAAAGTTGTTCATGTTTCAGGTTTTTTTTTTTAAAGAAAATGTCCTACAAGATAAAACATTTTGGCAGAGACAAGTAGTTTTGAATTTGCTGACAACAGCAAGATGCTCCCACTAATCCAGTTTCACTTTTATGAGAATTGTATTTCACCTTGACACTGGAATAGATGGATCATGTGGCTTAAAAAAAAAAAAAAATCGCCAGGTCCACAAATGTGTGAAGCAAAGGGCTATATTAAAACCACTGTATTTTTTTTTCAAACAAAAATGACCAATAAAATACACTACTAGCCATCAACCCATATATTTAGAATGTTAAATACAATAGGAAAGATGGGGGAATATTGGAATAAAAGTTAGTAGAAACATCAAAAGTTTACTTACTGCAAAAAAAACTATCCTTAAGCATTGATTCAAAATTTTTATGAAAGTATTTTTTAAAACTTCAGATCGGTTTCTGGATTAAAATGTTTCTTCACCATTATCATCATTATCATATTTATGGAAGTACACAGAGTCACACAGATAACAAGAAAAGTCAATAAGACACAATAAATAAAATGCTCTTAAATTATAGTAGTGTTTGGCTAGCTAAAGTATGGAAGAATTATACAGGGCTGAAGCAGTCTTCCTTATTTTCGCACCTTCAAAGTCTTGGTAGATGCCCATCTATTAATTAAAGGAAAAGGACTAGTTAGTGTAAATTAAAACAGCTAAAATGGCCCAATGTCAGTGTCAAGTCTCAGGCTTTACAACCTTGAAGTCTAAATTAAAAATGCTTTATACCTATAAAAAAAGAAAACACATATCTTCTTAAATTAATGGACCTGATACGTCTACCTTTTAAAAAGATCCTTTAAAAGATTTAAAAAATCCTTTCAAAGATCTTTCCTAATCCAAAATTCTTACGTTATTGCATGACTTTTCCTGGGAATGCCAGTGTTGACATTCTTCTGCAGGAAAAGAGAAGTTAATGCCAAAACCGCAGTCCAGCTGTTAATAACAGCAGATGCCATGCAGAAGAAATGTTATCCTGAACATAAGTCATTTACACATCACTAACAGAGTTGGCAGAGCCACAGAAGCCCCCTCAAACGATACAGGTGCTGCAGGATGTCTACACAACAGGTGGACTGAATCCAGTCCTGCTAACCTAGCTTGGATATGATGGCGCAGCTGAAATCCACCATCCAAGGCCCTGTGTGAGTAGTGGGGAGAGAGGAAGTCTGGACCTGGGAGTTAGTGAGCAGACAGGATTAAGTCCATCAAATACCAAGGAAGAAAGTGAAGGGAGGGGAGGAAGAAGAGAAAGTCCTCAGGATAGAGAGACCAAAGGGATCATTCCTTAGGCTTCTCCCATTTCAGACTCCTGAGAGAAAGGCAGAATGTTCTAGGTAGAATTGTATGTGTTTGTGAACCCAAGCTTTAACAAGCTTTGTGAGTTTGCACAAGGTCCTTAACCTCTCTGTCCCTATTCCTACTGGCAACGTTAGCATACATAATGTAATTAGGACAGCACCGGGCATACAAGAGGGTCTAATGTCTTTCTTATTATTACTCATCACACTTAACTTCACTTTTTCCAGTCTCACTAGATACTGGAGCTAAATTAGGATGACTGAACCTTAGTCTTTCTTTCTTCCAGAGATTCCGTGTGTGATGGGGGAGGAGACCAGGAGCAGAAAGGTCAAAGGCTACTTGAACCAGACAGTGGTAGGAAGCAGGGGTGTGTTAGTTGGTCAGAACCTGAGAGGACAGTCCTCAGTTGTTCTATCAGCTTCTTTCTATTCCACAGAAGGGGGCAGAAAGTCAGTGCCCTCCCCGCAAGCAAGGCTGGAGAGGTGCACTTCAAAGGCTGGCGGCCGGGGCGCCCTAACCCGGCTGCGCCTTCCGCTCCCTCCAGGCCGCCATTAGCATTCTGTTTTTCCCAGGCCTCCCGGCCTCCCGCCCCCCGCCGAGATTTTGCCGTTCCGGCCGATTACTAGTCAAAGAAAGAAAACAGGGTATTGAGCTCAGGTTTTGTTCTCCACCTACTTGGTTAAACGCCCAATGACTAGGGAGTTAAGTGAGTCGTCTGAAGTCTCCCGCAGGGTTCTCGCTCCCTGGGCAGGTACCCAGCGCCCGGCGTCCCGAAAAGCGCGCCATCTGGATCTGCAGGCTGAGGGGCCCTGCGGGCCTCGGTGGCGGCCTCGGCAACGTGAGGGGACTGGGGAAGAGCAGGACCGTCTGCAGCGGGCTCCTGCTTAGTGAAATGTGGGGTGCAGAAGACCCCAGCCCAGGTCGGTCAAGGCTGCTTGGCCTCCACAGAGGCGGGACTGGTCGTGGACCCTCTCTTCCCACAGTTATAAGGGGTCCATAGAAAATGAGTCTCTATGGGGAATCAGAGACTGGGTGGAATCGTCTTCATTCATTTGGGCCTGACTTTTCAAGAGCAGAGTTTCTCCTTGAATCCACAGCAGCAGAGCATAGGCCAGGATTCTTTGCTGTACTTGTACGATCTTCTAAAACCGGCAACTTAAGATGTTAGCCCATTTTACAGAGGAGTAAAATGATGTTTGGAGAGGTGAATCTTAGCCAAAGGCACACAACTAAAAATGTTAGCCAGCGATTGGAATCTAGGCGGATCGAGCTGCGTGGGCTCCCAGTGGGGAGGTTAATTATGTTGAATGGGGCGGTGCGCTGGTCATTGTTTTCTTTGAGGAGAAAGGCTCCAAGGTAGGCGTTGGAATGGGGAAGCTCTGTGGCTTCCCAGGAAGCGAGTGGACGGTGTTCGGTGCCCATTTACAGTCGCTAGGCTTCTAGAACGAGTCTCCTTGGAGAAAGATGGGCCCCCAAATTTCACCCCAATCCTGGATGAGAGATGGTCACTGTTGCTTGGGCTAATGCGCGGTGGATTGCTTTCTAGCAGTTTGGGTTGGGCCCTGTCCTTGGCAGAGAATCTGCCCATCTACACCCTCACTACCAACTCAGAGAAGCAGGTCGTTATCACACCCCTCCCCCCATTTTACAGATAAGGAAAACCAAGCCTGGGAGAGTAAATTTGCCCAAGGGCAATGCAAATGGTTGGCAGATCCAGGCCACCCCCGAGCTGAGGGAACGGTGGTCTCTCCCTGGCACTTAAAAACCTTTAATAGATACCAGGGTCTCGGGGTACTGAGTTTTATGGAGGAAAGGCTGGCAAAAGGAGCAGTGGCAGAACAACAGCCCCCGATCCTCCTTCTGACTGCGGATTTCCATCTCTTTACAACCCCAGATTCAGAATTCAGCGGACCGGTTCCCGAGTGTGGGTCCCACCCTCTCCCTGGGACTGGGATTTGGGGAACGTACTGAACTCTTTTTCGCCTCTGTCTCGAGGCCTTTGAATTGAACAGGGCGGGGAAGCGAGGCTGCCCAAAGTGTCTCTCACACGCGGAATTTCTGAGTCTGCCCTAACCCCGCAGCACGTGCGTCTGGTACAGCGCACTCGCCTCCAGAGAAGCCAATTGCGCCCGGAGGCTTATAGGGGCTCGGAGCACGCCTGGAGTGCCCCCATTCTGGCTCACAATCAGTCCCATCCAAACAGCCCTAGCAGGCGGCCTGAGCAATAAACAACAAAAAAAAAATCCGAAAGCATTCCAGGCTGGGACTGGAACTCAGGCTTCAGTGCCGGAGCGAGGGACGTTGTGGCCGTTCTCGCTGAGCACGGGTTTCCTGACTTCTGCCCCAAAGAGGACTTAGATTTCCAAATGTACTCCGAGTTGACAAACGCCTTAGTGTTCTTTGGACCCTGTATCCACGAACACGCACTTCTCTTAAGTGAAAAGCTATTGCGAGGAGGATCCCAGATAGTTCTTTTAATCTTTCCTGTTTGCTTTTTCATGCCGCGAATCTTTCTCTCTGTTCATTAGGTCTATCTCCAAGAGGTTAACAGATTTTTAAATTCCGCCAATCCGAGATATATTTATGCATCTGTGTAATATGCAACATATTGCATGGTGTTGCATATCATATACTGTACAACAGAAGATATTGGCTATTACAGCGTACAAAATACAATGTAACATTAAATCAATAGATATTTAAAGACATACTTGTATAATGTTTTTTAAAGAAGCCGCAAAAGCGACCAGGTTTTTTTTTACATCTCGCGCCTCTGCCTGAAGACAGCGCGATTAATTTCTAGTGTGTTTTGGGATTTATTATATGTTTACACAAGCAATAAGTATATGCACCCGAATTTCTCCTTATCTGCCTACCTAGCTGCACACTTTTATACACACTATTCAACACTTTACTTTTTTCACTTAAAATACATCTTGAAGTTAGTTCCCGGAGAAGTCGGAGTTTTTGCTAGCTCAGCAGATCCCGGAGGAACAATTGGCGGGAGACGCTTAAATAAATTATATAGGTGTATAGGGGCTTTGCTCGCAGCTGCGCTACCGTCCTCTACCAGGCCTCCGGAAACGCGGCGGGAGGAGAGGTTTGCGCTGCGGAAGGCGCAGCGCCCCCTTGCTCAGCGTGCGCAGAACCCCGCCTGGGCCTCTCTGTGGGATTTTTCCTTCCTTTGTGATCCCCCGCATTGTTTGTCTTTTGAAACCCCAGAAGCCGGTAAACACGATCTGGGACGCTGCCGGCTGATCCGGAGGCTCGTGCTCGGGGGAGCGATCTGCTAGACAGTCCTGATGCTGATCAAAGCGAAAGACCTGGAGGGGGACAGTCAGCCCCATTAACATCCCGCATGGATCGGCTGCTGGGGGCGGGGATGAGGATGGGCAGATGTGGACCAGGAATCCCGTGCTGCTAAAAGCCCAGGGAGTATGACCTGATCTGAGATACTGCCTAAATTCCCTTAGGGCCCAATGGGACTCTGGAAGAAGCCTGAGCGACCTAAGCTTCTCTTTGGAAGTGGGCTGGCTGTGAGATTCAGCTCATGGAAGGGTGCGGGATACTGGGGTGCCCCCTTCTGGTCACTGCCTCCTAAGCGATGATCACTATTTTGACTTCTACCACTGAAGTAGTTTTTTGGATTTGGGAATTTTATGTTAATGGATCTTATAGTGTGTTCTTTGTCTGGCTCACTCAGCTTGTTTGGGATATCCACTCATGTTTTCAATAACTGCTTTAGTTCATTTTCCTTACTGTGTAGTATTCCACTATGTGAATATGAAATGTACTCAATTTTGCTGGAGACATTGTGTTGTTTCCAGTTTGCATAGTTTATGGATAGAACTTTCTTGCACGTGTCCTTTGGCGAACATCTGTATTAAATTTCTGTCAGGTCTAGGCACACAGGTGTGAATTTCTGGGTCATAACATTTTCTTTTATTGAAAACAACCTAAAATATTCATTAACAGCATGACATGCTTTTCTGTTTCCCTCTAATTTTTGACTGTGTACTTTAAAAACAAAAAAACAAGGTCAATAACATTTAAAAATTGTGGGCTATTTGTGCTTGACACCTCATATTCTTAGGACTTCATTATAACAATGCTAGGAGTTTTAAGGGAAGGGATATCAAGTTAAAGAAAGGAGGAAAAAAAGAAATGGAGGCAGGATGTAGTGTGAAGATTTAGCATACATTTATTCTGTATTCTAGTATTCAAGCATGAAATGCTTATGAAGGCTTGCATTTCCTCTAGGAACTGTTGAACACCTATAGATAACATATGTTGACCAAGCTGTCGGGGTGGGGAATCCACAGAATGTCAGAGGGAATGCCTTTATTTTCTTTCATCTTGTATGTTTATGACTTTCAATCAATTGCCTCAGTTGAAAATTTCTAGCATGTAAAGATGGAGTTAGTGATATCTGTGAATTCTTGTCTAGCTTTTCCAATAGTATTTCTATTTCTATTTCAATAGTATTTCTATTTCCAATAGTATTTATATACACTGTAAAAACAAAGTATGAGAAGGAAAGAAACCTAAATACTCATAATCCAGTCTCCAAGTTACATGCACTCTTAGCTTCTGTGGTTATAAGACATCAGTGGGAATCTACTTAGTGTCCACCTTGCCCTATGTGAGTTTTCTGAAAAAAAAAAAAAAAAAAAAAAAAAAAAAAAAAAAAAAAATNTAAAAAAAAAAAAAAAAAAAAAAAAAAAAAAAAAAAAAAAAAAATCCCTGTATTATTCAGAAACCCATGTTTCTCTCCCTCATGACTCAGAATAAAAAGTGATTCCTGTTCCAGTGCCAAGGGAGCCTCTTTAATTATGCCAATCAGTCGGTGTTATTTTCATTGCTATGGTTCATATGGAAGGGGATGACTTGGAGTCAATGGTTAGGGTAGAATTTTTTTTCATTCCATAATCCTACCTCAGTAGAAAAAGGAAGCAAGCAGCCTGATTGCCTCTGGTACCATTTTGGGACTGGGAGGGGACTCTCCTTCGGGGAAACCAATGCTCAAGTAACAAGTGAGAGAGAAGCAAAGAATCTGGATCCTTGGTGACTTGCTTAAGCTATGATGGTTGGACCTGCCCAACTTCTCAGGTAACAGTTGGCTTAATGTTGATGCTAATTTGAATCAGCATCCTAATCATTATTGACCTTTTCAGATATGGTTGAACATAATGTGCCATAAATATATGTAACATATACATATAAACATTAGTTCCATTTTTCCTGTTATGAGCAATACTATAATAAACATCTTTGCATATAAATCTTTCCATGTGTCTTATTTCTTTAGAACAAATACCAAGAAATGGTATTATTGGATCAGAATATATTTGCACAAAATTGTGATAGATGATAGATATTTCTGTACCAGCTGTTGAATACTGAACGAATCTGAACTTGTTAATCAATTGAGTCTCTAGAGCCTCCCTGGTAACCTAGGGATTAAGTCTCAGCACTATCAGCACTATCATCACCATGGCCTAAGTATGGTCCCAGCCAGGGAGCTGACCTCAGCAGTTTATTTCAGTAGATCCACCTGCTCTGCTTCCTACTTTGTCTGGTGAATCTTTTCACCCCTGAAACTCTGGCCTGCACCCTAAGTCTTCTACACAAAAGTAAATAAAGTCTTTTTAAAAATTCGCTTCTCTAACATTACTCTGATGAAGAGCATCTGCAAAAAATGGCAACTACAAAACAAACTACTAAACAAAAAATACTACAACTACTAAACAAAAAATGGCAACTACGAAAGCATTTTAGTATTAAGGGAAAATTACTTTAAAGATGTTATCTAGAAAGAGTTAATGTTTAAATAAAAGATTATTATGTGTCAATTTTTTTAAAAGATGTTATTTATTTATGCATACAGGCCAGAGTCCTGGGAGGTGAGAGGATTCACTAGAGACAGAGGGGAACAAAACAGGCAGATGGACCGAGATAAACTGCTGAGGGGAGCAGCGGGTGGGGCAGGAGAGGTCTTCTGCACCATGTGGGTTCCCTCCCTGGCCTGGGGTCAAACTCACACTGATGTGCAGCAGATGCTTCAGTGTGGTGCCCAACTTGCTGCACCACCAGGAAGGCCCTATTATGTGTCAATTGATTACTACTAACTCATTTTTGCATGCTGCGTTCTTCAAAGATCTAGCTAGTATTACCATTGTTGAACTCATATTTACCCTGTGACTCCCAAGAAGAGGAGTGGGTGTCACCGTTAATCTCTTTAGCTGCTCTTGTAAACACAGGAAGTAACAATGTTGTCTGTGTCATGAAAGCACAACAATGTACTTTTAATGATTGTCTTGTATTTAGGGGTTCATCATGTACACTTGGATACAAATGAACTGCAGCAACAGCTTCAGCAAAGAGGAGACACATTCCAGATTTATGAAAATGGTGCAATTCCCCTCAGATTTCCCCTTTCTGAACATGAGAAAAGTAGCCAATTATCTTTCTGCTGAAAATTCTCAGATATTGTAGAGTATGACAGCTAGGACGGTCAAGCCACTTCTTCATTAAGAACAGCTGTTAAAACTTCGTTTTCTTCTCTCTCTAAAAAGAATTGATGACAAGATATAAGAAAGAACTAAAGAGTCAATATTTGTATTTATTCTTATCCTCACAATATACAATGGGATAAATATAATAATTAGATGGTATTATTTACTGTTCAAGATTTAGGGTTGGGCATTTCAAAATTTGAAGATTTTTGTAAAAATTATTATTAAAGAGAACCATAAATTACCATTTAATCCCAATTTTTCAAAATTACTTTTTTTAAAAAATATTTATTTATTTATGTATACAAGAACTGGGGTACAGGCCAGAGGCGCAGGGGTTCAGAGGAATCACCAGCGACAGAGTGGAGAACAGAACAGGCAGATGGGCTAAAATACACTGCTGAGGGGAGCAGCAGGCGAGGCAGGAGAGGTCTACTGTGCCATGTGGGCTACCTCCCTGGCTAGGGATTGAACTAGTGCTGCAGTGGCTGCTGATAGCTTCATAGTACAGTGCCACCAAGGAGGCCCTCAGCAGTTCTGAAATACATAATATAATATTGTTGACTGTAATCGGTGGGCTGTTCATTTTCAAGTTGCAAGTTTACACTTAACAACATCTCCCCCAGGAATAATGTTATACTGAGTGATAATGGACAAAAATGTTCATAAAAGAAACTTGCCTCTATAAAATAAAGCTATAACTTAGTAGTAACTCAAACAATACAAGAGTAAAAACAAACCAGTGAGTCCCTTTTTACCTAACAGCAATAAACATTGAAAAAACAATAAAATCTAGTATTAGTAAAAGTATTAACTGCGGTTGATTAATGTGTTTAATCCTTTGGGAACCAAAGTTACGCATGGGAATTATGGAACACAAAAATGTTAATGTCTTTTACCACAGGTCAAGGTTTAACTTCTGCCCCATTTCCTCCAACACCTCCTCTCAGCCAAGGCAACAGAATTATTTGCAGATTTGGAATGCTCTGGATTTCTGATGTTATCACTTAAAAGTGAATATATTTGCAAAATGTCTGCAAAATCAGGAGAGGAATACCAAACTTTGAGAGAGGATGTGCTATTTCATTTCAGTCTGATTGTTTTTTTTCTTAATAGTACATTGTTTAGATTTGTATTTTAAAAATCAATGACAGAAGTTGTGCACTTTTGCATATTTAATATTATTTCTTTTAAAAATCAACCTTTCAAAAAATAAATAAAAAAATAAAAATCAACTATTCATTTAAATTGGATTGTAAAATGGATGAAATTTATTTTATTGTTAGTTACTAAAGCAAACTTTATTATTGAGCCCTGATAATTCATCATATACATATTAACACATGCGTTTTATTATATAAAACGCATTCCTACCACAGATGGTTTCTAGATTGTTGACTGAGATGCATCAATCATGGATGCAGGAGGAATCTTTAGGATTAAGAAGTGCTTCAATTCTAATTGGTTAAAATTGCTTGTGATTTGATTGGTCTTCATATCTGTCAGTGACATATAGGTAGGTTAGACTGGAGGTTTTCTTTTTTTTTTTTCTTATAGAACATAATTGCTCTCAGCATATAACTGATAATCTCCATGTTAGTGGATTTTCCAGATGAAGTGCTCTGGAGTTCCACACTAATGATGGCTGCACAACATGACAACTTACGTACTTATATCCTTAGAGTATGAATGAGGTGGAAATTGTTTCTGTGTTTCCCCTTAGGCCTTCCCTGGCTGACCTGAGAGGTCTGTAGTAGCTTGCTTATCACTTACCCAAGATACCTTTGACCAAGTGAACCATCCAGGATCAAGCTGGAAAAAACAAGCCTTTGTTCCCCTAACTGTCAAGGTACAAACTAAGTAAAGGAAAGGGTACCAGGTAAGGGTTAAGGTGGGAAAGAAGGAAGGCTATAAGGTGGGGCTGTTTGGGTTGTCTTGCACTTTTCTTTCTGGGTCCTGGTCAAATATCTGGGGCATTTATTTGCTTAGCTCTGGTGAAAGGTTTGGGGCAGGCACTATGCCTCCTGGTTTCACAAGGATGTAAGACATGGCTCTTCAAGGTTTGAAAGCAACGTTGGGAATCCTGTTCTCTTGAGAAGAGCCCTTTCAGGACAGGGGTATGGGGCTATGCTTATGTAAATGTGCAGCGGGAAAAGGAGTGGTAGCAAAAATCAGTCAGGAAATCTAATTAAGAGGCCAAGATGTAAATGAAAAGAAGACCCTTCTCTGACTTGTCGCTGACTAGCTGGCTGACATGGCATGTTTAACTTTTCCATGTCTAGTTTCCTGGGATGACTGCGAATGTGTAACTCACAGGTTTACTGTGACTGTTAAATGATCTGATCAATGAAACATGTCTAGAAAAGTATCTGGCACTAGTAAGTGGTCAATAAGTACCAGCATCATCAGGACTGTTGTCTTTAAGAGGGTCTCTGCTGTCTAAATGTGACAACTATCTTTTCCATTAGTTGAAATCTCTAAAGGTGATGTTAGAGATTGTTGTTCTAAAGGAACAGTGAGACTTTCCTAAGAAGTAGATGTGAGAAGGAAAAAGGAAAGAAAAGAAGAGAGAAAGAGAATTATTTTAAATCTTGACCAAGAGGAGGATCACTCATAGGGGCAAAGAGCCCACAACTCAGAGAAACTGTGTGAAGTGTTGGAAAATTCCAAACAGAAGAGGGGAGGATGGGATGTGTGAATGTACATGTGTGTGCGCCAGAGAGACAGACAGACAGAGGTAGAGACAGAGAAGTAGCTAGCTAGCTAGAGAGAGAGAGCGAGCCCTTCACCCACTCACAGGAAGTGTGTGTTCCTACTGGTGGTCTCTGAATAAACTATTAAAATTCTCACAAAGCAGAACCCGCTTTCATCATTGCCCAGGTTACATGTTATCATATGACAGTGACAGGACCAGGACTTTGAATCCTAGAGTGAGTCAGCAACTATGATCAGAAGGGTGAGAGAAGAGGATGGAGATGAAGGGAAGGAGAGAAACTCATGTCCCTCAGCTTCTTGTATTCAGAAGTCCCCAGTGGTAGGAAAGGAGAATGTTTTAACTTAAATTTTTATTCAAGCTTATAATTATTTCATGGGATTACAAATATTTCACTACTGAACATAGATAAATTTTTCCACTTAAAACGATGGCAAACCATTCATTCATTCATTCATTCATTCATCCCTAAGAACCACTAGAAGAATCCCAGGGCTGTTGGAGTGCCTAAGTCTTCCTCCAGGCAGAGAAGGAAATGTGTCCACATTAATCATGTTTTATTTTTTTTAAAGATTTATTTATTTATGCATACAAGCACTGGGGCACAGGCCAGAGGTGTGGGGGGGTGAGAGGACCCACCACAGAGAGCGGGGAGCAGAACAGGCAGATCAACAGAAGTACACTGCTGAGGGGAGCAGTGGGCACAGCAGGAGAGGTCTGTTGCACCAATTGGGTCCCCCCTGGCCGGGGGCAGGGATCGAACTCGTGCTGCAGTAGCTGTGGTTTGCTTCATAGTGCATTGCTTAAATAGTGCATTGCTTAAACCACTGCGCCACCAGGGAGGCCCATTAATCATGTTTTAACAAGAAAGCAAGAGACCCAAATAAAGATGTTGTTTGATTACATCTCATAAGTTCTTTTTCTTTAACTACTGTTTTTTATGTCGGGTCTAGTTGGGGTTCTATGACTGCCAGCTAAAAGATTCCGAAATACAATATTAGTTTTCTGAGAGATTTATACCACAAAGGAAGAAATCATATTGCAGCTGATACTCTTGACTTTTATTTTTTAATATTTAATTATTACTTGGTAAGAATTGAGTTATGGGGCCTCCCCTGGTGGCGCAGTGGGTTAAGCAACGCACTACGAAGCAAATTGCAGCCACTGCAGCACGAGTTCGATCCCTGCTGCCGGCCAGGGGG